>PVIR01042104.1:0-12403 GCA_004026965.1 Petromus typicus | reverse complement strand
GCCGGAACCACTGAGCTATATCCCCGGCCCAACATGGGCTTGCTTTTAAGAGTATCCCCTTCCTTAGCTTTCAAGGAGGTCCTGCTGCTGGATAGGCAATCTCAGGACTTCCCTTGTTCCTACATTCTGGAGTTCCTGTCAAAAAGCACTAGGCTCCATCCTGCCAAACCCTAACCAATGTTGTCATGACTTCTATAGGCAGGAACAGAGAGGCTGCATATGTCCCTGGTTCATCTAATAAATCAGGAAATCAGCTTGTCAACAAAGACTGAGAGCAAAGACTTGGTTCCTCGATTAGGATTCAGACACATCATCTGCCTAGTGTTTACCACGACAGTGTGCACAAACCGGCTACAGCATTAGTCCATATGTGATCACGGCAGGCAGTATTACCAATGCTCCATTTTATGTTTCATTACAATTTCAATTCAACTCTTTGTTATTCAGTCTGGGAGAGGGATTGTTATGCCTTTAAATAAATACCACCCAATCTTCCATTTTCAAAGGGCAAAATAGTTTATACATTTGCTTTATTTCCTTTGTTTAATATGACCCACAATGCTTCAATATGACCCTGTGCTTCAATTTCTCTAACTATATCAACTGCCCAAAGTTGGAGTTCTGAGAGTTTTCTCCTTTCACTCTCCCTAGGAAGGGAATTTTTCTCCAAACTGTCTGTTTCCAAACGGTTTTTCACCTCTCTGAGGAACACACCTCAAAAGAAAACTACTACGTGTCAGCATTCAGACTTTCAAGCTCTATACTGAGGAAATGAAATGCACGGAGACACTCCAGGGCCTCTTTGAGGTACCAGGTCTCCACATCTAAGAGATATAAAAGGATTTGCTTTGGCTTTAAGTCAGACAAAATGTTCTGTTACTCAGGTATCTACAAAAATAGTGATTTACCAAAAAGAATTCATAGAGAATGGAACAGTTCAGGTTTTTTCACAGCTCGCACGTTCCACTGTTGAATCATTTAGGTCAAGTAACAGAAGATTCAACTCTAAGTGAGTGACTTCCACAAAAAAGGGAGTTGACCTGCCACAGGGCAGGACACTCTGAAACAGCCGTGTCTTGCAGTTTAACCACAAAGTCATCAGAACCAGATTCTTTCTCTGGACTCTTTATTCCTGAGAACATGGAGCCGCCACTCAGTTGTGACACAGTATACAAAGCCAGCCAGGGCTGCTTCAAGCATCATAGTTTTACATGTCAGCACTGGAAGGCTTGAATTACATTGTATCCACCTTGGAAAACAGTGTTGTTGTTCTCAGATGTTTTTCTCACAGTTCATTGGCAAGAATTATATTGTACACCCATTTCTTTTTCTTTTTTACGGTACCAGGTATAAAACTCAGGACCTTGTGCTTGCCACACAGATCCTGTGCACCCATTTCTAAACCAACCACTAGCATGGAAACTGGAGTTTTGATCCAAAACTGTACAAAATGATATTTCTATTAGCAAGGAGTAATTGTCACTGGGTGATAATCAGCAGTGTTTGTGACCAAGACCAACCAAAGGGCACAAGTAGAAATGAGAAGAGAGGGGCTGGGGAGTTAGCTCTGTGGTTCCGACGGCTGTCTTGCAAGCGCAAGGACCCAGGTTCAATCCCCCGTTACCACATACCATACTGGGTGTGGAGACTCATGCCCAGCAGCAACCAGCACCACATACCACAGTGCAGGACATGGTGGCTCACGCCTGTAATCCCAGCACTCGGGAGGCAGAGGCAGGAGGATTGCTGTGATGTGAGTTGGAGGCTGAGCTCAGGGCCAGCCTGAACCACAAAGTGAGACCCTGTCTCAAAAAACCTAAAAAAAAAAAAAAAAGAAAAGAAATGAGAAGAGATACAAAGTATGATTAAAATGCGATAAATGTTTGAAAATGTTTGAAAGATTATTACAGTAAATTATTATTTAATCCCCTTCAAAAATACTCCTCTTATCTTCAAAACTATGCTGTCATTCTTGCTGCTTTCTGAAGCAGTTCTGACTGTCCTTCATCAGGGGCCGAGGAGCAGGCAGCTGTTTCCAGAAAACTCTGGGCAGGAGGGTTCTGTGCCACAAGAAGGTGAAAACAAACAGCTGTCCCTGGACATCCACAGAGAACTGGGTTCTGTGACCTCCATAGATACCAACATCCACAGATACTCCAGCCCCATATATTAAGAAGGCATAGTATCTGCATATAATCTGCACATATCCTTCCATATACTTTAAATTATCTCTAGATTATTATAAATAAAATGCTACATATACAGTATACAAAGATGTAAGTGCTGTGTAAATGGTTGTTAACTGTGTCACTTAGGGGAAAATAGCAAAGAAAAAGGTCTGGATATGTTCAGCCTAGGTACAATTTTTTCAAAAGATATTTTTATCTACATTTGATTGTATCTATGGGTCCAGAGCTCATGTATGCAAAGAGCTGACTCTATTTATACATTGTGGCAAGGATAAAAATCTGGTGGGGAGACAACCCTGGGCCTTGAACAATGTTTGGTTAGAGTAGCAAAATAATCAATGTCTATAAGGCAGATAAATTTGCAAGAGGGATTCTGTTTACAAAATACTCACTGAAACTGGTGAAATGCTAATGACACACCAGGGAAGGGAAAGTATCTCTAATGAAGAATTTTCTTGGCAAAAGCCATATAAAAAGCAAATACAAGCTGGTTTTTGAATGGATGGATTATGGATAGACTGTACATTTTTATGTTGGCTTATCTGTGTTTCTTATTTTTTCTAAAATTGTTTTAGACAGAGTTTTGCCATGTAGTTCAGTCTGACCTTGAACTTACCAGTAGACAAAGCTAGCCTCAAACACATGGTAATCCTGCTCAGCTTCCCCAGTGCTGGGATGATGGACCATCATTCTGGGCTCTGTAAATTTTTTTTTTTTTTTTTTTTTAGGTTTTTTGAGACAAGGTCTCGCTTTTGTGGTTCAGGCTGACCCTGAGGTCAGCTTCCAACTCACATCACAGCAATCCTCCTGCCTCTGCCTCCCAAGTGCTAGGATTACAGGCATGAGCCAGCACACCCAGCCTGTAGTATGTGGTACTGGTTGCTGTTGGGTGTGAGTCTCCACACCCAGTATAGTATGTGGTAACTGGGGATCGAACCCGTATCCTTGCACTTGTAAGACAGGTGCCAGAACCACTGAGCTAACTCCCTGGTCCTCTGTAAATATTTTTAAAGATCCCTTTTAAAGTTTGTGGTGGGGCACAAGAATGCTATATTAACAAGGACTTGGAAAGTCAGCCTAAGGGATATCACTGGCATGTGGACTACCCTACAACAACACAAAGGAAATTGGATTTTTAAGAGAATATCAGAGTCATGCTTTATCTATTGTGCTGAGCAATAGAGAGATACATTTTTTGAATCTCATGAATACTGGTCACAGGGTGGGGTAACTGGAAAGCAATAAAAATATATAATTAGGAATATGTAATTATAAATAATAGTAAGTGTAATGAGGGCGAATGGCAAGATGTTCAGCATAAGGAAATAGCAAACTCACCCGTGCTGATATAACCTTTCGAGTGTGTGAAGGAAGAAGATAAACCCTCCTGATTACCACCATGACTGAGAGGCTAAGGAAGCCATAACCCTTCCCTCAAGGATTGAGTTATAATGGAAGCAAGATCAGACCATTTCCTGCTACACATACTGAGAAAAAAAAGTGGTCCCGGACCGTGGTGGAACTGTGTGGTCTGACCTAACTGGCTGTTTCATTGGAGAAGCGATTATCATTTGTGATCAACTGCACAAGGTACCCCATGGCATTCACTGAGCTCCAGGTCTTTCTAGGAAATTTCCCAGCCTACTCTCCTGCCCACCCTTTGCTGCCCCCTGAGCCCTGGGAGCTGCTTTTGTGGGCAGCAACCATGGGCTCCCTGGCCTTCCGGCTTGAGCTGGATTTGGCCAGTGACTGGCACCGAGCAGGAAGCTGGAGAGCAAGGTCCAGGGGTGCTGCGTAGACATCCCACAGCTCTCCCTGCAGACATGGCACCAGTGGACATATCTATGATTAAGCCATGAAAAATACTGCTAAAATTCCAATATTGCTAAATCACATAGTTAGGGTAAAAGTTTACAATCTTGAGGGGCTGTATTAGTAGTTGTCCAGGGCAGATGCAGCCTATGGGTTTGGGTCGGACACACATGATATAAAACATATTATTATATACATTATTCTTGTAAGACAAATCTGCCCCACAAAACATTATTATAAAGTTTTCACAAATTTTATAAAGTTACCACATATTTCTGTAATACAGAAATAATTTTACTCTTGTAAAGTCCTAATAATCCATTGTTCTGCGCAAGCTGCATTCATTTCTAAGGGAGAATTTATTATTTATTAAGTTCTGCATTTTATTGTCACTCAGTGGCATGCTTTCTTTTAAATGTACCCTGTCCCTTTTCCAGGGTAACAGTTTAGTTTGCCAATCAGAGCCCACAGCCTTGAAAGTGTACATATTCCAAGTGCACTTGAAATATTCAAATTCTGATGTGACATTTGCTCTTCCTTAGCACAATCCATCTTCAAACCCCCTTCATACAAAAGAAACCATTCTTTTTTTTTTTTTTTTTTTTTAGGTTTTTTGAGACAGGGTCTCGCTTTTTTGTGGTTCAGGCTGGCCCTGAGCTCAGCCTCCAACTCACATCACAATCCTCCTGCCTCTGCCTCCCGAGTGCTGGGATGACAGGCGTGAGCCACCACACCCGGCACTGTGGTATGTGGTACTGGTTGCTGCTGGGTGTGGGTCTCCACACCCAGTATTGTTATGTGGTTACCGGGGAATCGAACCCGGTCCTTGCGCCTGCGAGACAGGCGCCGGAACCACTGAGCTAACTCCCCCGCCCCCAGAAACCATTCTTGTATTCTGTCTGACCCAAGAGAAGTGGGAAGGGAATGGGTGGAAACCATTCAGTCAGTCTGAGCTCCTTGATTATTAAACAGATTATTGAATGCAATTCTGAGGCTGAGTAGGCTGTCTGGAAAGGAATGTTTAAGGTAACTGTAGGAAGGCTATCTTGATCTGCCTGCAGACTCCTAGTAACTATTAGTAATTCTCCAGTTTTTAAAGCAAACATTTTTTTTCTCTTCAGGGAGCAGGGTTTAAGTTAACACCTCACTGCTGAACTACATCTCCAGCCCCGACAATAATGTATTTCTTAAGGCCTCTGTACTGGGGGCACACACTTTGAAAATGTTAGACAGACAGCAACTTCTCGGGCATTGAACCAGCTCCTAGGTGATTTCCTTCTAAGATGAGCCCAAGTCATTACAGTCAAAAGGCTCTCCTCAGTTTTTGCTATGAAGACGTCTCATTGAACTGTTTGAAAAAGAAGGGTAATTAAAGACCTCTGTTAAGGCGAACACCACAGAGACTCTTCCTTGAAATGATGTGTCTTTTAAGATTCACGGGTAGTAGAGGCGTGTAAAAGATATTTCAAAGAATAAGCTATTATATGAAAACTTCTATTTTGTAAGAAGAGTAAAAATAAAATTTTATGACATGCTACGTGCAAGTTAGGAATCTATTAACTTATTTGAATCAAATCAGCTAGAAAAGGTTTTAAAAGAGGAAAGAGGAAACCTATAGTGATTTCTCTATGGAGACAGAGAAGGAAAAAAAAAAAGTGAAACAAAGCAGTCCCGGGAAGGAGCTGGAGAAGAGAGTCTACAAAGTGGATACCCACATGCAACAGTAGACCTGAACTTGGTAGAATGTCCAGTGCATGTCCAGAGATCCGTTCAGGGCTGTTATTTAAATGGTTACAAGCAATTTCACATCTAATATGGGCTCTCTGCCTCTAGCCCTTGACTGTGGGTAGGCCTGGGACTGCTTCAACCGTCCCCATCCCCATGTCGTTGTGTGTGTGTGTGTGTGTGACTGAGGATTGAACCCAGGGCCTTCACACTGAGCTACCTCTCATCCCACTTTTTAAAATTTTAATTTGAGACAGATTCTTGCTAAGTCACTAAATTATCTAGGCTGGGCTCAAAAAGGGGTATATAAGCCAGGTATGGTGGTTCATGCCTGCAATCCCAGCACTTGGGAAGCAGAAGCAGGAGGATTGCTGAGTTTAAGTTCAAGGCTGAGTTCAAGACCAGCCTGAACTACAAAGCGAGACCCTGTCTCAAAAAAAAAAATTCAAACAACTTTAAAACCACAGTCCTTGAAAGAACACATGTGGTTACCCTTTGCCAGTAACTCCATCCAAACTCTTGGTGAGCAATCTGTGTCTGCTGCCAGCCCTGGCATGAGCTGTCCCTGTACTTCCTCCTGAAGTTTCAGGTACTCCAGCTCCTGTTGGCCCTGCAATACCACACATAGGAGGTGTCTAGGAAGAATGACCCTGCTGAATTCTTCCCGAATTTCTGACACTGGGGTAATTTGTCTTGAATCAATGATCACCAAAGAAGAGACTGATTCATCAGCTTCAATTATACCTAGTTAGAATGCTACACATTGCAATATACTGGCAACTCCATTAAACAATCTTTCCAAACAAGACTGTGAGGTTGTTGGCAGGTTCTGGCAAATGGTCTTAACCACTGAAGACAGTAGACACTTATTTTATTTTCAGAGCTAGGAAAGTGCCATCTCCCCTCAGACAAATAAATTGAGTTACTGCTCATCTCTGGAGCCGATGTTCTCACATTTTAGCAGAAGTCCCATTGAGTAATAAAATATTCTCGCAAAAACTATAGATTTTTATAAGTTTAACTGAAAAAGCATTTTGCAGGTTTTTAATTCAGGGCTGAATTGAATCCTCCTTCATTGTTCCGGCGATAAATTATTTTCACTAATAACAGTTTCACTCTTAAAGGTTTCACTAGCTCTGAATTAAATTCTGTTGTGACTCATGTGGTGCGTGGGTAGCAGCTGAAGACTTTTGAGAAGGGTAAGTTACTACAGGGAAAAGATCCCCAGTGATTTTGAAAAATACAGTTCAGCAATTATAAAACATCCACGCACAGCCCCCTGGAATTAACTGCTGAGGACCCGCAGCAGGTACATGGGAAGAAACGGAACGAACTGGAAAGTCCTCTTTTTAAAGAATGACTTGGCACAGGGTCTGTATTCAAGATAAACATCTGACAAGTGGTGTAATGGGAAGGCAGGGATCATGGCACCCTGAGGGCGTGGCAGGAAGAAGCAGGTTCTCCGGCATCCTCTACACAGTCTCTCGCTCCGCCTCCTCCTTTTCCCGTCTCTTCCCCCGCGCTGTGTGCGCACAGCAAATGACTGTAGGGCCGTAACATCAGCGGGATATGACAGACGGCAGACAGCCATTCTCCATGGCAGACTTCTCCTTGCTGACCAAGACGACCCAGCATAAATCAAGCTGACCGAATCCTTCCTCAGGGAAGAGACCAAGCAAAACCACCGCACAGAGAAATCTCCACTGCCCTCTTCATCTTCTTGGTCTCACACCACACTTGCTGTGGAGTTCTGCCCCAGAGCCCACTCTGGTAACTGCCCTTTTCTGACAAGGTAGGTGTGGGTGCCCTTTAAAGGGACAAGTTTCCTCAGTGGGACTATTTCCAACTGTCCTTCCTCACCCCTAGCCTACAGGAGGAAGCTTCAGACACTGTATCTGAGTATTTAAGAATATCCACAATTTAAGGTCCAAGCTGTTTATTTTATTTTATTCTTTCAATGACATATCATGCTCATATGTGTTCCTGGGGTACAGTGTGATACTATTTTACAGAATGTGTAATGATCGAATCAGGATACTTACCATTTTTGTCTCCTCATACATTAATCCCTTCCTTGTATTGAGAACCTTCCAACTCTACTTCACTTCTCTGTAGAACAGTTAACGTTGTAAACCACAGTCACTCTACTGTGCGGTTGGACATGGCAACTTCCTCTTTCTAACTGTATTTTCTTGCCCATTATCGAACATCCCTCTCCTCCTATCTTTCCACACTTCCTAACATTCTAATCGTCACTTCCAAAAGATCAATTATTTTAGCTTCCACATGTGAGTGAGAACATATAGTATTTGTCTTTCTGTGTCTGGCTTGACTCAGCATAATGTCCTCCCCTTCTACCCACATTGCCACAAATGATGGGATTTCACTCTTGTGTGATCAAATATTTCACTGTGTCTATGAAGCATATTTTCTTAATTCATTTGTCCCTTGGTGCCTAGGTTGGTCCCATTATCATAGCCGGTGTGAATAATGTAGAAATAAACACGAGAATGCAAGCATCTCTTCAACGTACTGATTCCCTTTCCTCTGGATGTATACCCCACATTGAGATTACCAGATCATACGATACCTCTGTTTTCAATTTTTGAAAAACTGCCTTTCTGGTTTCCTTAATAGTTGTACTAATTTACATTCCCACAAAAAGTGTACGAGTTCTCTTTTCCCTACATTCTCAACAGTATTTACTTTCTTTTCTGTTATAACTATTGTAACAGCTACTTCATTATAGTTTTGATTTGCATTTCCCTGATGATTAGTGACACTGAGTATTTTCCCTATTCTTGTTGGTCATTTTTATGTCTTTTTTGAGAAATGTCTATTGCAATTATTTGTCCATATTTTTGAACAAAACAATTCAGTTATTTGTTTTCTGTTGTTGTCTTGGTTGGTGTGCTTTGCTGGCAAGTTTTTTAATTCCTCATATATTCTGGATATTAATCTTTTATTGGATGAATAATTAGCAAATATTCCCCCATTCTACAGGTTGTCTTTGTACTCTCTTGTCTGTTTCCATTGCTATGTTTCTGATACACCATTTGTTCATTTCTGGTTTTGCTGCCTTGCTTTTGGGGTCTTATCCAAAAAAATCACTGTCCATACAAATGTCTTAAGGCATTTCCTCTATCATCTTATAGTAGTCTCACTGTTTCAGGCTTACATGTAGGTTTTAGATCCATTTTAAACTGATTTTTGAACAGAGTGAAGATAGAGATCCAATTTCAGTCTGTTGTATATAGATGTTCAGTTTTCCCAGCACCATTTATTAAACAGACTGTTCTTCCTCCAGTGTATATTGTTGGCATCTTTGTCAAAGGTCCATTGGATATAGGTTCATGGATTTATTTTCTGGGCTATTTTGTTACTCTGGTCTATGGGTCAATTTTTATGATAGTAACATACTCTTTTGGCTATATGTTTCATAATATGTTTTCATAATATGTTTTGGGGTTAGGTATTACAATGCTTATTATGTCCTTTTTGCTTGAGATTCTTCTTACTACTTAGGATTTTTGTGGTTCTGTATGAATGTAAGGAATGACTGTTTCTCTTTCTCACTGATGTTTGGACAGGATTGCATTGAACCTGTAAACTACTTTGGGCAGTATGGACATTTTAACGGTACCAGTTTTGTTTTAGTTCCCTGTTTCTTTCACTAATATTTTATAATTTTCACTGTAGAAATCTTTCTTCTCCTTAGTTAAATATATTCGTAGATATTTTATGAATTTTGGAGCTTCTGCAAATGGCATTCTTTGTTTTGATTTCTTTCTCAGAAAGTCCAATCTTTGTAGCAACATTTATAACTCTTTTCTTTTCCAGACAAAGGCAGATGTTCATTGTTGCTTATTATTGTTATCATGTCCTTTCCCACAAATCTGCCTTTACCTATGCCTTGACCTAATCCAGAATCTCCCTGTATTTCAGAAATACCAAAGTCCACCTGCCTTTCACGTTTCCGATCAAATCTAAGTCTTTTCCTCACCCCCGAGCCCCAGTGATCCTGCCCTTATCTGAATTTTCTTATTCATTTGGTCCTTAGCCTGTCCTATGTTGTAATGTTATATACTCATATGTTGATTTTTTATGGGAAGGCCATGAAAATACTGGGCTTTTTGAGTATTTCCAATGCTCAGTCCTCAGCTTGTGTGCGATGACCATAACGCTGCAGTCAAAAGACAGTCTAGACATCAAATTCATGACTTGGTTCTCTTCCCAGTAAGATAATGCTGGTATTTCATTGTAGCTGTTTTCAACAATGCAATAATATTCAGGAATGATTCTAAGTATATGTATATTTAAGTCCCCTGCAGCCAAATGAAGAAGACGTTCTGAGGCAGCTCAGCTAACCCTTCAGACCAAAGTAAGTCCTCATAAGCTTTCTGTTCTCATCATAGCCGATGTGTCTCTATAATGAGGACAGAAACCTGGGCACACCCTCAAAGCCTCTTGACCACTTCCTCTTGAATGGAGTCCTACCTCTGCCAACCACTCCTCCACTGTTAGACTTAGATGCAACGGTCCTTTGTGGAACAAATACAGGAGGTGGCCCCTCTGCGTGGCTGTTAAGGGGCTGGCTAGTGCAACCTGGAAGGAAAGAGAATTTGCTTCCTCTGAGGTGACTCTGAGCAGGGCAAGAGGAAATGGGAAAGGAGCAGTACAGACAATTTCTCTAGAATGTCATCTCTCCTAGTAGGTATCCCCCATACTGAATGAACAAGCTCACTGTGTCCCCGGATGCTTGTAGCTCACTGTGAAACAGCAACCAAGGTGGCATGCACTGCATTTCAGCACTGTCATCTGGCTTGTTTCAGTTCTTTTTCTCTTTTACACTCCTTCCTTTGAGCTGGTATCTTCCCAAAAGAAGGTCAGCAACTTAATCCTTGCCCCAGGCTCAATTCAAAATAGCTCCCTTTATTAATTATCATATTTTATTATTGAGATGTGGAGTTCCATGTCACAGAAAGGAGTACAAATAATTTCTCTATAGTATCTTTATTTTCATTGCTTGAGCACTCATCTCATTTGTAGAGTCTCTGCCTTTTGTTCAGGAGTCTTCCTCAATGTCTTGTTAATATAATGAGCCAGACCTTGAGTATTCTCATATCCTGGAATCAGGATAACACCTCAACAATGGAGAACTTCATAACAAGTACAAGAAGTTGTTATTGGGGCCAAGGATTTAGCTCAGTGGTTCCAGTGACTGCCTGGCAAATGCAAGGTCCAAAGTTCAGTCCCAGTAACCATATACCACAATGCCCGGTGTGGTGGCTCACACCTGTAATCCCAGCACTCGGGAGGCAGAGCAGGAGGATGATGAGGTTTGAGGCTGCCCTGGGCTACATAGTGAGTTCGGGACCAGCCTGAATTACAATTCGAGACCCCGTCTCAAAAAAGAGGTATTGTTGGCTATCAGGGCACACAACTGTAAGGTTAAGAATCCAGGACAGGCCCCAACTATGACAGAAAAAGTAGTAGGTCTAAGTTTCTATTTCTCATAAAGCCCTCCCATTCCCAGAAATAGATGACAAAACAAGATAGGGACTTCCCAGGAATCCCAACTATGAGGAAATAAAAACCACAGACAATGCAGAAAAGTCACCCACCAATAGAATAAGGACACCTTGCCTAAAGCTAAGAACGTGGCCAATAAATTTAAAGGTCAGCTTGCTAAGCCAATGAAATAGAGACACCTTGCTTAAGCTAGAAATTCGGGTATAAAAATTGTAAAAATCCGTGTCTCAGGGCCGTTCCTCTCCTGCAGGTCAGGATGGTCCCAGCACTGGTACTGGAATAAACCTCTTGCTGTTGCATCAATATTCTGACTGTGTGTCTCTCTGGGGTGCATTTCCTGGAGGGGCTCCGCGCGAGCCTAACACAACTGCCTAGTTAAACTGTATTTCCTGGCATCTCTTGCCGCATGAAGTCATGCTGGCCAATGGAGTATGAGCAGAAGTATCATGAGTCACACTTCCAACCACTGCTTTGTAAGTATATATATCCAGGCCTTTCCTCCCCTCTTTTAGCTGAGACAGAGAGAGACTAGAGGAGCTCTCTTGTCCTGAGACTGGTGCCACAAGTTGAGGGTACCAGCTGCTCAGGTCTCCTCGGATACTTTACCTCTATAATGTTACATAACAACACCATAAACTTCCATCTTGCTCAAGGCGCTTTATGAGAAGAGGGTCCTCTTTAATGATAGCAACATAATCTATGCCCTGTTAAAATGACATATTTCCTATCCTGATCACTCTGGAACCATGCTGTTACCAAAATGACAGATTCCTCTGGAAGCCACGTCCACCATTTTTTGCTGCTGGTGCTATAGTCCTTGGTCAACACCAGCTGAAACACCGGCCTTCTGAAGATGTGTTCTCCCGTGTGATTCACACAGTTCTTATTTCCAGTCACTAAGCAACATCGAAGGAAACAAGTCCTCTAGGGAAGACTGCTAGTTACTCATTGTTTACCCATAGTCATTCTTCCTTTTCTCTTTACAGATGGAAATTTGATTTCGTAATGGGCTAGCGTTTGCCTTTACTACCCACCTCAGGGTAGATTTTGCTCAAGGCTATAAAACAAAACAAAACAAAATCCTCACCTTCCTTGTAACTTGTTGCATGATAATTCCCAGAGAAGCTTCAATTTCCCATGTGTTG
>PVIR01042103.1:0-12409 GCA_004026965.1 Petromus typicus | reverse complement strand
CAGTTTTCACAGTTCTCTAGAGAAGGATTTTATCTCATTACACTTTGAGTCTCATTCACTCTTGATCCGGATCATACCTGGGTGGGAGTTGAGATGTCATAGTGGATGCTGGAACAAGTCGACTTTGGGGTTGCTGCGATGGGATTGAGTATGTTTTGCATGTGAGAGGGACAAGAGTTTTCAGGGTAGGAGAGTGGAGTTTCATGTCTGAATTGGGGTCTGTAATGTTCATATGGAGAAATCCTAACTCTTAGTAGCTTGGAATGTGACTGTATTTGGAGAGGTCTTTACAGAGATAAGAAAGTGAAATGAAGTTTTTAGAGGGGACCCTAATACAGCCTGACTAGAATCCTTATAAGAAGACAAAATGTGGCAGAGAGAGTATCGTTTAAGGAGTGCAGTTGTGACAGTGCCTCCTGGAATAGGCATGAGGCCTGCCCTGGGGAGCTCTTGCGCCTCCTGCTGGTGGGTCCGTAGGACTCTGGAGCACATCCTGGAGGGAGACAGGTCACATCCTAGAAGGTGTAAAGAGCTGGGTCTCTGATCCTGGTGGGGCTGTCACTCCCGCCCAGGAGCTTCTAGCTGAACTCTTTTGTGTGAAGAATTATTACCTTGTTTTATGTAAACCACTACAATGTTCAATTCTTTTGTTCTAACAAACAAATGCAGCACAAATATATACATTCATAGACACATGAAAACAGTTTTAGTATTGGGGGAAATTTAGATGGAAAATGTCAACATTATTTCAACTTGTACTATTTTCCTGTTTTTGTAGTCAACATTGTCTTTTAGCAGTCTCATTGGTACTTCCCCAAGTACCAAGGTAAAATTAAATGTAAAATGACAAACAGGGACTGTTAAATCAACTAGGTGGGAGCCAGTCAGACTTCCTGATGAGAACATAACCTGCAGCAGGAGAATTTTGTAGCAGCAAATCCTCAAGTGCCTGATGAAAGTTTCACATTTGTAGATGGTTGCACCGTAAGTATAAATTTCAAATTGGGTATAAAAAGAGCGTTTGAAATCAGTGGCTAAATGAAAATAATAAAATAAAATCAACAGCTCCACACTTAATGCTATCCACCTGAGAACAGGTCCCCTAGCTCTTTCATCACGAGCTTACTGAAAATTGAAAATTCTCACATTTTTTCCCTATCAAATGTATTCAACTGATCATTTGTATCAACCTCTGAGAAGTTTTGCACAAGTAACAGCTGAGTTGCTTACAGATTGTCTTTTATTTTCTAGGGAGTGGGAAAAGGGGAGGGGCTACTGGAGATGAGAGCAGACTATTAAGTAATGGAGAAAGAGGAAAAGCCAATGGTCCGGAATAATCATGAACTTGTTTGTCAAATGTTTATTTAATGCCTGTTACAGCTCATTTATTATTCTAGGTGCTGAGGGTTCAAAGCCTAATGATATTTAATTTCTATCCTTAAGATACTTATGATTTTGTCGAGTGAGTAAAGAAGCTGGTTGACTATAAAAAATAAAAACACTGACTTCTTTTATTTCATTAATACCTATTAGTTTCTAAAGGCATTTCTCTGTTGGTTCAGTAAGATTGTACCCCATTCTTGGATATAGGACTTGGTTCAGGGACGTACATCTAATTATGGGCATTTAGA
Source organism: Petromus typicus (assembly GCA_004026965.1). Lineage (NCBI taxonomy): Eukaryota > Metazoa > Chordata > Mammalia > Rodentia > Petromuridae > Petromus > Petromus typicus. The sequence goes on along the minus strand of PVIR01042103.1, from coordinate 10,778 downwards.
ATGTTTCCATCAATTTGATATGTAGAAATTAAGGACAGAGTCTCTTCCTCTTTTGGATTATAGTTTGTATAAGTGCAACCAGGAAATTCTTTTTTTTTTTTTAAATATAAATTGAGTTTATTGGTACATTTTAGGAATATATTATGATCACATTCCTCATTGGCAGTTTGCACCTGTATATAATATATCTTGATTCTTATTTATTCCTGTTCTCCTGAACTCCTTTTGACACCCCACCTCTATATACATAAGCTTGGTTTCTGTTTCTTGCTTTTTAACCATCAATTTTTTTTCTTTCCCTGCTTTGCTTTTCCCTCCCCCCACCCAGTTACTATTTTCCCTTGAACATTTTCTTCCTATTTCACAATATCTATCATACATTTTGGATCTCAGTTACAATTTCAGTTTCTTACACTAGAGAAACAATATGGTATTTACACATCTGTGTCTTATTTCACTCATGGGTATGGACTCAAGGTCCATCCCTTTAGCTATGAATGGCTCTACTTTGTCGTTCTTCATGGCCATGTAATACTCCATTTTAGTAAGAAAAAACCCCACATATTCTTTATCCCATCTTCACAACCAGGAAAATTTTAATACAGTTTATGTATTAATTTCCTGGAAGATTTGAGATATTTGATAATTAAAAATGAATGAGTAAGTATGTGACTTATTTTTGTGCCATATGTAACCTATATGGTGCTTGCTTTGACATTTATTTCTATATTTTTCTTGAGGAAATGCAGGGACGAGAAGAAGGGGAAAATGCAGTGCCTAACAGGTGGCTTTGTGTTACAAGATCTCTCCTTATAATCTCTTTCAGAGTCTCTTCATCTCTTTGACATGGAGCTTCCCTTTATCTCTTGACTTCCTCCACAGTCTTTGTGTTTTCAGATTCTGGAACCAGACTCCTGGGAGTGTCCTGCGGAGGTAGTGAGCTGTGGCCCAGCTCATGGAACTCTCCTCCTACCAGTCTACTCAGCAGACAAGGGTACTTTCCTGCCAGTACAGCAGACAGAGTACACATCAGAACATCTTCAGTCATCTACAAAAACGGACCCCCGAAATAAAATTTATGTAGATGCAGAGACAATCTAAACTAGAAATGTACCATTTGATAGGAGTACCCACAAATAGATTGCATTCCAATCTGGGTGTGTGTTACCAAGTTTGTGTTCCCATAAAGATTCCATGTGAACATAGATTCTTACAAAAACATATTCAACCTGATGCACACTGATAGGCCCTTGAACTAAAGGCCGGGTGGGTCATGGTAGGCGAGAGAAGAAGTTATGACAGTGTATATTTAATCTCTGGAGAGAGTTTGCAAGTGAGAAAGTTACTACTCAACCATCTATTTCTTCTGTCCTTTTTTTTTTTTTCCTGATCCTAACTTTGTTAGGAAATGAGGTTCAGGAAGAAGTTCTTTATGAAGAACTGGGAATAGCAAGATACACTGGGGCTTGGGTTGGGTACACTAATCATGTCTTATAAAGTCAGAATTTCATTTTCACCTGAATTAATGGCTAGGTATACACCCGGGTGCATTTCAAGCCCTGACAAAAAGGAGGATGTAAAGATTTATAAGTTTGGCTCACTGAGGAGCTGTCCACAGAACAGTTTCCTTGGATACATCGTTCTTATTCTTTCTTACATCCATAGGCAGTTTGCTCCACTTTCACTTTGTATTGCCCGTGGTTTAAGTGTATCTTTGGAAGGCCTCTAAAGCTATCTGGCAGTTATGCAGAGCATAAATAACCTTTATTGTTATTATCATTATATGTAGCATTCACTCTGTTTGGCTGCCATTAATAAACCATTCCAGCAATGTTGTTGCAATGTATAATATTAGCAGAAGACTCCCTGGAGACAAACATAAGGGGATGTTTAATATTCTGCTTATCTTTGAGCCTATGTGCTCATACAAGAAGTTTAAAGTTCAACTGAACAAATATAAGATCTATGGGATCAAAAAGCATCAACATATTACTGTAATTCAAACAGAATTGCTTTTGCTTTAGTATTTTTGCTAAATTAGGAAATCATAAATTAGCCAAATAATTCTGCTCTTAAAATTTTTATTTCTTTTTAGATATTTTCAATTGGACATACAAAATAATCCCCACTGAGTTGTATAGCAGAAGTAATTTCTTAACAATTTTATCTAGAATATCTTGGTCTAAAAATTTTACAAGCTAAGTGAGTTTTCCATTTAAATATTCAATTATGAACCTAGGTTTTGAGAAGAATTAGCCCGTACTACATTTGTTTTTGTTTTTTATCATAATATATCATTAATGCTTTAATAGAATTAAAGTTCTATCTTAAAATATTATCTTGTAAGAGTAGTGCCTGGAAACGCAGGCTTTTTAAGAAGATCTAAAGTAACAGGTACCCAGGGGCTGTTGGAAAGTCTGGCCCTGAAGAGTTTTAGGATCTGCTTAGATTTGAAAAGTAATCATTAAACATGCTCTAGGCTCACAGCATGTTACTGTGGACCGATAGGTGCTGTGGAGATTTAAAACAATTCTACCTTCTTCGTGCACTAATTTGTTGCAGCTCTCAGCTCTGTGTAAAGATCTTTTGAGAGTTTGCATGGAGAGTTATATCATTTTTTTTCCTGTAAAAAATGAAGTAAAAGCTAGCAATTTAAAACAAAACCCACTGTTTAAGCCAAGGTTCTGGTTTTCAGCTGTTTGTGTTGGGCTCATGTGGGAGATCCTGCTGGCTCTCATTGGGTAGCTTTGGTGTCTGCAGTCTGGGGCACAGGGGCAAAGATGCTCAGCCTGGGTTCTTATGTTGCAGGCTGGTCTGTATCACAGTGTGACCTGCAGAGGGCCACGAGTGCCATGGGTGAAAAGCTTGGCCACCAGCCTGAAGTGCTACTGAGAAGTAGGGAAACATTGGGAGATGGGGTCTCATGGGAGGAAGTGACGTCACTGGGCCCTTCCCCTGAGGGGATTTTGGGGTCCTGGCTCCTTCCTACCATTTCCTGGACACTGTGAGGTGAGCAGCTTTGCTTCACCATGTACTCCTCACCATGATGTTCTGCTGCTACATAATCCCCAAATGACAGGGCCATGTGACCGCTGATGAGAGCTCTGAAAGTGTGAGCCAAAACAAACCTTTCTTCTTCTTTACAAGTTGATCTGACTCAGGTATTTTGTCACAGTGACTGACTAACACACTGGCTCTCATTTACATGGTGACTGTGAATTCTAAGGATAGCCAATGAGAAGACAAGACCATTGTACAAATGCTATAATGGCTATATCTAGATGCTTTTCTAAATCTTTGTGCCATAAAAATTGGAATCTTTGGAAAGTCATTGGATTATAGAGGCATAATAATGGACTTGCTGTTAGGAGCTGAAGCCATGTCAGAAGAGAGGGGTCACTGTGGGTTTGACCTGGGAAGCTGTGCCTCCATTTCCAGCTTCTATCTCCATGCCCTATGCCTCCTGTCCATTATGCCATAACGTTTTTCTCCTCTGCCATGTTACCCTCACTTGGAGGCAGCAACGATAGATGGAATCCTCTAAGAGAAGGAGCAGGAGCCAAAATTAACTTCTCTGAGTTGTGTGTGTTGGGTATTTTGTCTCAGTGATGACAAAGTGTTAGGCGAATGTGATAACCATGACACTACGGAAACCTCGTTAGTGATGACAAAGTGATGAAGACAAATGCTTATCAAGTTTCTCTTTGGTCACATTTGCTAAGGTTCCATTGGCCATTCAAGCTGCCTGGCTGAGTTCTGATTTGGAGAGGGAAGTACTCACAGTTAAGTAGTGGAGGGGTTGGGATGTAAAAAAGGCCAAATTTGTGACAGTTCTGCCCTCTGGAGTAGTAACAGGGACAGACCTAAACAGCTAGAGGTAGTTGTGGACACAGCTATAAAAGTCCTTGAGGAATCCTGTGATCTTATCATGTAATCTCTCTCTTACTAGTTTGGAATAGCCTTTGGATTCCAGGGAACCAGTATCTGGTTCTGGAGCTGCTTCTCATTTATGGGGGGTATGGGAAAACTCTCTGGCCCTTGTTTGGACCCCTAGTTCTTCAGTGTTTAAATTGAGATGTCATGTCCATGAGTGATGGAATTTATGAATTAAACCAAACACCTCTGCTTACTTGATCATTTCCAGATTGAGAAGAGAACTGAAAGAAAATCATGGAATTACAGGGCTCAGTGAGTTCAACTATTACTTTTAAGGATGAGAAAAATGAGGTCTTGAGAGACTTCATCGAGGCCTTTCAAAAAGTTAGTGGTGGAGGTGGGTCTAGAAACTAGGACTCTCTTCTAATTCACCAACTTTTTTTTTTTTTCCTATCCTTAGGGTGTTTTGTCAACAAGATAACTGGAACCTCTGTGTTTTTCAGTATGTTAACAACTTACACAAAATTAATTTATCTTACTCAGAGCTTCCTTTCCATTCAAAGTTCTTGACATCATATAGTTGAAGAATTTTGAGAGATGTTTGGAACTGCTTCTTAAACACAGTCGTTAAAATATGGGCAGTTTTTAGCAGGATTCACCCATGCACATGTGGTCAGAGAACTAACCTTAAAACAAGCATTTGGTTATAAGTCTAGGAGGTGCCTACTGAGCACTCTCTGATTCACTCTTCCTTCCTTCTGCAGGTTCTGACTTACCCTGTGTGGGCAGTGTGGAGTGGGTGTGGACAGGTGGGACAAGGAGTGAAGAGCACAGATCCCTCAGTGCTGGCATCTGGCACTGGGGGCTCTTCGCATAGCACATGAACAAGTGCTCGTTTTCATGGGATGCTTTGTGAAGCACATCCATGGTCCTTGATGACAAACTTCCGACTGCATCTTAATGACTTCCTGCCCACCACTCCAGGGAATGGTCCTCTTTTTTTTTGTTTTTTGAGACAGGGTCTCACTTTGTACTTCAGGTTGGCTCTGTACTCACTATATAGCCCAGGCTAACTATGAACTCACAGCAATCCTCCTGCCTTTGCCTCCCAAGTGCTGGGATTACAGGCATGAAGCACCATAGCTGGCATCGTGGTATGTGATTACCAGGGATCGAACTCAGGACCCTGCGCTTGCCGGGCAGAGGCCAGAACCATAAGTTAAATACCCGGGCCTGGGATGGTCCTCTTTGGTGGGAAGCTCAGCCATGCCCCAGAGGGACCTTTCTTTCTCTGTCTCTTTAAATATATTATATATATTATATATATACACATACATAGTACTGGGAATTGAACTCAGGACCTCATGGTTGCCAGGCAGGCACTCTGCCATAAGAATGCCCCCATTTTTATCCTTTGCTATCATCTAGTTTAGCTCATTCAACTTTAGACTTACCTCCTTGAGAGTCAGGTACAAAGGTCTGTGTCTGCTAAATGCCAGGGGGGACCCTACCAAGTTTTTGTTGCTGTTCATGCTGATGGGAAACCCCATTATTCTCCCTCATGATTTAGGGAAAGACAGTGTGCTCTGGGACAATCTGTGCTCTCTAGTGTCCTCTCCTTTTGCCATCTGCACTGAAATCCCATCTCTCTAACACCCTCCATCTCTGTGTGAATTTTTTATCTTCTCTCATGTACTCTGAAAGTAGGAACTGCTTATGCTAACACATTCCTGGACTCTTAATGCTTCATTTTAGAATGTGGAAAACTTGGCCCTTGTTGTATTGTTTCCAGCCCTGAACACTTGCTGAAAGAAGAATGTAAGAAGAGTACCTTGAGTTTCTTTCTGGGAATATAAAGAGGTTAGACTTCTTGATCTCTGGGTGGAGCTATGAATTGAACTGGGTTATTTTTGTACATCAGCTGTTGAAGTCCTCATTGCTCATGTTGCCATGTTTAGAGATATAGCTAGAAGGTTAGATGAGGTCATAGGTGCTGGACCCTAAGCTGATAGAATTATAAGAAGAAGAGAGAAGAAAGACATATGTGAGAACATTGAATAAAAGTTAGCTATATCTCCAAAAAAGAGCTCATCTCCCTCCTCCAAGGGCCTCGAAGCTAGAAAAAGCGCCTCCTTGACATCCAGGCTGTTCAGGACTCCCACATTCCTCCTCAAACCGAGACTGCTGTCCTGACACTCATTTTGTTCATGTTATTCCAACAACTGAACAAGCTCCGTCCTCGGCTTTTCATTTGGTCATATTCTGAGGCCTTGGGTACATCGTATGCTGATTTCCTCCTCCATGACACTGCAGTGAGCGGTGAAATTGTCGGTGCTGTCTTGTGGGGGCCATACCTCTGAGAGGGGCCATGGCGACCCAGAGGGATCACATTCATGCCTTGGGAGGTCAGGTCTGCTCCAAACCCAGCAAATGGCACTTATTTGGAAGGGAGCACGTGAAGGTCAAGAAAAGAGTTATTTTACAAGCAAATTAGCTGCATAATAAAGTTCTCTCTCTCTCATTTTCTCTCTCTCTCTCTCCCTCTCCCTCTCTTTCTGCATTGCACTAATATCCACTGCCTCATTATTTGAAAACGAGGAAAGCTGCAAGCTGAACTTGAGTTAAAAAGATCTCTCTTCTCTCAAACCTGAGAGTGTATATTGTTGGGAGCAATGCCGGGCACTGAAATTTAAGCTCTTTGAACATAGAGGATGCCGCTTATCATGTATCTATGTATTTCTGAACCTCCCTAACTGAAACTTTAAAAGGAGAATAATTCAGATAAGATTCCAAGTGCAATATCTGTTCCACAATAAGAACATAATAAATGTTAGTTGTTTTGGGGAACAGTAGGAGGAAGCAAGTCAGTCCAATCAATCGGTGGATGGATAGATGATCGTTGATGGATTGGTTTGTCTTTTATAACTATTCTCTGCTTCCTTTTCCCCGTGCAAAGCTATGTGAACTGTAACTTATTCTGTAACTTATTCTATGTTATGTTAGACTTATGAATAGAAAACTCGTGGAGGAACTATAATTGTTCTTTGATTTAGATCATGAATTAATATTAAGTGATTTTTGAATGTGTCCTGTACATATGTGTGTGTACAACAAAATCCAGTCACATAGAAGGACAAATACAGGTTGCATTGTTTGAAATTACTCTCTTAAATTATTTCAAGTAATGCTTGAGTCCCGCTTAAAAAAACTGCCAAGTCTTCTTGCATCAAAGTCCTCATTTGCATATCACTTTACATATTGAGTCCCAAAGGCTTCAAATCAAAGAATGGAAAATAAAATTAAATGAATCAATTAGTGTATCTTACTGCAATTATTTTCAAACCCAATAGAAAGGGCATTACATATAAATTACATAACAGATTTAGAAAGCAATTCAATTTAATCACATCTTAGATTGAGAGAGACAAGAATCCAGCTCCACAGCACAGAGATGCCAGCCAGTCCCACGCTGGGGGCTGTGGGGAGGAGGGGAGTTCTTGGCTGCCCAGTGGACGTGGCTCCCAGTCCTGCAAGTAATGGCCCAGCTCCGCAGAGGTGACCCAATGCCACTTTTGGAGGGTGTGTGTGTGTTTTATCTCACACAATTGGTGGTTCTTTTTGGTTGGCTGGTATTTTTGGCCTCTTGATTTCTGATAGTACTCAATTTTAAAGTTGTTCAGAGTAGCCAGTCACTTTGTACAATGTGCTTGAGCTGGGAAATTCCTTTTTCTTCTGGCTACAAACTGCTCACTGCCTCTCCCCATGCCCTGTCCCTCTTTTAGAATTTCCCTCCACCTCATCCTCTTCCTAGGACACAGTCCAGGCTTCTAGACCATGTTGTTAACTTGTCATATTACCTTGTGTCTAGCATGACCAAAGAATAGAATGTTTCTTTCCCATTTCATTTACACTAACTTACATTAAAATCAAAAAGATAGTAGACTCAGTTACTGGAAGACTTGAGTACACTGAATTAATGTGCATATATAGATTTACTTTTCCACTCCACATTTTATGAAATCTAAATACTGATCAAGTATTTAGCATCTGAATTGAGATGTAGTCTAAGTATAAAATACACACCAGTTTCTTTGTGTGGATAAAATGCAGTAGAATATCTCATTAATAACTTTTATGGAAGGTACACTCTGAAATTATAATATATTCCATTCAGCAAATTACATTAAGATCAAATCTACTTTTTTTTTACTTTCTTGATGCATCTCTTAGGAAATTTAACATGACATCCATGCCTCATTTTGTATTCTATTAGACAGCAAAGGTGATAAATATTTGGTTTTTAAATTCATATGCCACAGTTCACTAATAAGGCTGGATGTTTGAAAGAATTTGTGCTTTTTTTTTTTTTTTTTCTCTTCTCACCACCCTCAGACCAAGATTTCTCAGCAGGAGAGGGTAAGAGGAAGGCTTCCAGGTAAACTGTCGGAAACAGGCCCCTAAAACCCTTCTTGTGTCCAAATGGGAGTCCCGCCATGTGAGCTGTCCCCTTGGCTGGGTAGAGCAGATGACATTTCAGCCATGGCTACACTCTGCAGCCAGCTGGCCATGCCCCATGACCCCGCTAGCCCTGGCCAGGCCTACTTGTGGAACAAGGCTCCTTCCATTCTACCCCTGCTTCGTGGTATCCTCTCTCCGCACCTTCCTAGAGCTCTGAATTCTCAGAATGCAGAATGGACCCCGAACATCTGGGGCGGTGACCCTGTGGGAAAGAAGGTCACCATCCCTTGTTAGTGGGGATCAAGGCCGACCAGCTAAGATCTGCCCCTATTGTCTAGTGTATTTCTTCTGTTAGAAGAGTGGGTGGTCTTGAGATAAATGGCTCTACGTTGTGCTTCTATTTCCCACACATTTACTTACTGTATCACAAGACAGTTTCTCTCCTCTCTCTCCTTCCCCCTCTCTCTCAAAGTCTTGCTATTTATTTCAGCTGGCCTTGAACTCACTGTGTAACCTACACTGGCATTAAACTCACAATGACCCTCCTGCCTCAGCCTCGAGAGTGCTGGGATTACAGGCTTGGATTGACACATCTGGCTCAAGGCAGTTTTTGCATGCGGTCTGTGATTCACACTTTGCTTCCCTGTATTCTGCTTCCCAGTTTAGGTTATGCACAGTTTATGAATGTTTCAAGGTGGCAGATTGGGCTGCCCAGTAATGGGCACAGTAAGATTTCTGGTCTTCCGTGCTCTCCAGAGCTTGCACCCCTCACTAACAAATTTCTTGCCTCTTGAAGCATAGTGGGACATTTCCCTGGTTAATGGAGTGTGATGGGGGAGATGACGTGTGACAGACACAGAAGTGAGATCTCTCAAAGATGGCGCAGCCTCCATCAGTGCTCTCCTGGGCTCTAGCTCCCTCAAAATGTTCTCCTGAGGAATTTGGCCCCTAGGCTCCAAGAAAGCACAAAGGAGCCCACCTCGAAGGCAGCCAGGATAGATGCCCCTGTGGAGGGGTACACAAGGCCCTAGGCAACACCTGTGTTGACTGTCAGACATACGACTGAGCAAAGGGTCTTCAGATAATCTTTGCCCCCAGTCTGCAAGTGTTCTAGCTGGTGCTCCACATGTCATGAAACAGACACAGATGTCTGCCTCATGCCCTCTTGTGGGTCTCGAGCCACACAGAAGGGATGATGGCTTCCCTACGATCTCCACGTAATGTCTACTAGGATCTCTCAGCCCGAAGCACACAGCAGCTTGGGTTGGCTTGTAGTGGTTGGCCGTGAGACTCTGATTATTATAATGTCTGATCACTTTCTTTCTTCATAAGCTTCAAGTGATTGCACAAAACACAGATTATTTTCTTCAGCCCATTCTATGAGTCGTGTACAGCACCTGCAGATACAGGGCCCAGTAATGTTTAATTCTTTCAGTGGGTGATAGGAAAGTTGTTCTGATCCCTGAGAGAAAACAAGAGTTAAGCCATGAGAAGATGGTATCAGTCACTCCAGATTGGAGAGTGTTAACCAATAGTAATTTGGATTTTAGGGGAACTCATGGTGTCCCCGTACAGGCAGGACTATCACTGTTAGGAGGGCCTGTCATCAGTTTGTGTCTAGATCTGAAGATGGTCGATGTGAATTTGTGCTAGTCTCAAGGCATGGTGAGAGGTGCATAATCCTTAGAGGGGACTATGCCTAAAAATTTAACTTAGCTCTTGGTATGAGTAACAATGCTGAGCTTCCACCCTACCCCAGAAAGACCAGCCATTATCAAGAAAGCAAATAATAAGGAATACTGAAGAGGCTGAGGGAGAAAAGGAACATCGGCACTGTGGATGGGAATGTAAACTGTGAAAATCAGTATAGAGGTGTCTCAGAAAACTGAAACTAGAAATTCCATTTGGCCCAGCTATTCCCCTTCTTAGTATCTTCCTGAAGGAGTTAAAGACATATATAATAGAGATACTTACAGCAGCACAAATCATAATAGCTAAATCTTGAAAACCACTTATGCATTCATCAACAGATAAGTAGATAAAGAAAATGTATTTTTCACACAATGGAGCATTGCTCTGCCACAAAGAAGGATAAACTTGAGTCATTTATCAGAAAATGATGCACATGAGACCATAACATAAAATGAAACAAATCAGACACATAAGCTTAAATAGCACATGATTTCTCTTCTGTGAGAAACCCAAAGTATAAATATAAAGCAAAATAAAAAAACAAGGAGTAGGGACATAGATCTTTCTTAAATGGGAAGGAGACCAAGAGGTGGAAGTAGGTAGAAGGAGGGAAGATAAGGAGGATGAAAAGATGAGTTAAAATGTGTCATGTACATATACCAACTCTACACAAGCCATGTAACCATTTAAGTGCTGCAAAGAGGTACTAATAAAAATACATATAAACATTTACTTTTAAAAAGACATCCATA
>PVIR01042102.1:0-12410 GCA_004026965.1 Petromus typicus | reverse complement strand
CTGCAATGGGAAATCTAAATATTATAGATAATTGGTTTTGAGATATCTTGGAAGTAATTTCTGTAAATGCAGACAGAAATTCTTTCTAGTCTCTCCAATAATGTTAAGCAAGCACCTAAAATGGGCTGTTCAAACAATTTACCTTATTGATAGATAATCTAGCACCACTCTGGGAAGTCTTATGGAACTCTGTGGCTCAAGAGCCCCTCATGAGTCTTACAGACCTCAGTTTGGGATTTGAAACAGCTCCAAGGTATAGATTACAGTAAATAACCTGAGCAGCAATATCTTGGGCAGTGGTTAGACAGAGTAAATCATGATAAAAATGGGCAGAAGAATCAAGGTTTTTTTGCTCAGTCCACTCATGTAGGTATAAATACTTTTACACAGGAATGCAAGTGTATCTTTATCCTATATCACTTCGCTAAATGTTTAGAATTCTTCTGTTGATCCTATCTCTGTATCTGTCCTTAGCTACTACACCGAATGTAAATGCTGAGATATGTGATTTCTTTATTGCAGTAAATCCATGCCCAGAGACTGAGGGTAGACTGTGAAATTATATATATAATGGAGTAATTATATGTTTATATATTATATTATATTATATTATATTATTATATTATATGCATTATTTCATGGTCTCTGTTTTGGTCCATTTGGATTGCTATAACAAATGTGTGTGTGTGTGTGTGTGTGTGTGTGTGTCTAGACCACATAGAATTTTAGAGGATTTTACTTTGAGGCCACTGAAGTATTTTTAAGTGTGAAATATTCATGTGTAACATAATCAGATTTATTTTTTTAAACATCATGCTGGTTGCTGAATACAGATTAATGGTATCAGATTTCAGAGACTAGCTGCTGGGAAAATATTTCTGTGGCTAATTTTGTAATACTGAAATGAGACTATGATATGTTATTAAACATAAGACCTGTGGTAAAAATGATGATGAAAAAGATGGATAGATTTTAGAAATACTTAAAAATGAAAATCAAAGGCAACTGAATATGGGTGGAGAGAGTTGTATCTTGTATTTCTTTCTTTTAAAAGAAGAAGCAAGCACCAATTTTAGGTGGTTGCTTAACATACAACGTTACTATTCCCTGAGGTAAAACAAACAAACACACCAAACAAGGATGCAGTTTATTGGAAAAAATAAGATTTTATGCACGGTTTCATGGTCTCCATTATTTAGGTCCATTTGGGCTGCTCTAAAAAAGTCTCAAAACTGGTGACTTAGAAGCAACAGAATTGCTCACAATTCTAGAAGCCAGAAATTCCAGGATCAAAGCACAATCACAGTCAGTGTCTGGCAACGATTTACTTCCTGGCTTATAGATAGGCCCTTTATGCTCTTCATGTTGGGGCAGGGCAGGGACTTCACATTCAAAGGTGATAAGGTTTCAACATATCCATTTTGGGAGGACATAAATGACATTGTGCCTTGACTCCAAAATGCACTCATTCTCCTCCAATATTATGTAAAATCTTCATTTATTACAGTATGAACATTCATGTCTAGATCCAAAGTCTTACTAAATACCATCTGAATTTGATATGAGTTACACTTAAGGTACATTTCACTTGGAGATACATTGTTCTCCAACTCTGAATTCTGAAATCCAACTTATTATGTGTGTTTCTAAATTTAATGATAGGACAAGTATAGGAAAGATATTCTTATTCCAAAAGTCAATATTAGGAAAGAAAAGAGTAAGTAATATAAGCAGTGAGGTAAAACCAAGCCACACTTTCAATAGATTGTGTATCTAATTGTTCAATTTCACTTCAGTTCTAGGACCCAAAATATATTGGGTCATGAACACAATTCAGTAGAATGTACTGCAACTTTGTAACAACAATTGATTTTTCTCCAGTTTCCAGTAACATATTCCTTATTTTTATCTGAGAGTTCATCTGAATGGGCTTGTGATCCATATTTCTCCCAACCTTGTATTCAGTACTAGTCAGGTATTCTCTGGAAAGATTAAGGCTTTCTCCACAGTGCCTCTCACCTTCTGAACTTTCACCAAAATCAGTTGAGTTTTTATCTGCCTACAGTGAGCATTGTAATGATGCATTTCTACTAAAAAACAGTGTCCCCATCCTGCCATACTGTCAGAGGAACATTATTTTATTTTTCATAATTTTCTCTTCCTTTGGAAAGTATATGTAATGTGTTACATGTCCACCCTTCTTTACATGAGCACAACTGACAATAACTAGTCATTAAAGTGTCCTAACCATATGCCCATCAGTGAATGAATGGGAAAGTAAAGCATGGAATGTATACATGTATGTATTCAATGGTATTAACCATAAGGAAAGACAAATTTGAGTTATTTCTATGAAAATGTGTCAGATCTTGAGACCACAATGCTAAGTGATATAAACCCAACACAGAAGGATAAATATTGCATGGTTTCTTTCATATCTGAAACCAAAAATATAAAACATTTAATGAAAAAAAAGAGATAACATGAAAGAGGAAGGCAAATACTGTGGAGACGACAAAGGGATTTGGGAAAAGAGGATATGGGAGGATAAAGAAGTGTAAAAGTGATCAAGATGCAGTATATAAATGTACAAATTCTCTGAGTAGTATGTATAGTACTTATTCTGTATCACAAATATATGCCAAAATTTTTTTTAGAAAAGAATTTTATTATTTCTCTCCTGTTTTCAGACTGAATGTGAGTCTGTGTTTGGGTTGCTTGTATGGGGTGTTTGCAATGAAATTATTTTGAAACTTGCTTATACATATTTGTGTGATAAATTAGATGGGAAAGAAGGGTTCTGTGCCTCTTGTCAATGATATGGTGGATATAGAAAGACTTTTAATAAAAAATAAAACATGTATACATTATAAAAACCAGACCAGATTTAAAATCTCTGTCAAACTTCCTTGGAACATCTCGTCTTTTGCTTTTATCATGAACAGAGTGTGTTATGAAAATTATTATGGAGGATTTTGTAGAGTCAGTGCAGTCAGAAATTAGGTGCACTAGAGGTGATATATCTACAAACAGATCTTCCTTTGTAAAAAAAAAATAAGCTGAGGGTTCTGAGTAAACACATTAATTTGTAATCAACAAATATTTTCTACCAATGTTTAACTGTCAAATAAAAATAAATTAAATACTGCAGGAGATCTAGACTTGAATATTATGTAATAATTTATTTAAAAATGAAAAATAAGAGCAAAATCAAAGACATCCTAACATCTTGGAAATTAGCTGAATAGAATATCAAAATACTATCTAATTGTACATGATCCTAGATATAACAATAGCAGAATTTACTACTTTTAATATTTACTAATGTTTTCTCTAATTAAAGAATTATGACACTGAGATATTCTTAAATTACCTAGAATTTATCTGGAAAGCACTGTATTATTTTGAAAAAAATACAAGCATATCTGTATTCTCTTTGTCAATATATTTACACACATATATATGTATATATTAAATGTGTACAATTAAGATAAAAATATATTTCAGAAAGTTATCCTGCTTGTCTTGTGGCAACATATATCTTCTAGCATAATTCAAGTTACTCTAAAAGTGTGTATAATATAGTTGGAAATATATGATTCTGTAGGCTAGCCTTAGTTTATGCAATAGTTTAAGTTTATGAAAAACTTGACTATAACTCATTTACATCTTCAGTTTTTCATACCAGAGAAAAGATATAGTATTTACACATCTGTGACATATTTATTTCACTGATCACTATGTCCTCAAGGTACATCCATTTGATTATAAATGACTCAAATTTGTCACTCTTTATAGCCTAATAATACAACATTTTATATAAAAAATACACCTGGTTTATCTGCTCTCCTCTTGATGGGCATTTGGGTTGTTTCCAATATTTAGCTATCACAAACTGAGATGCTATGAACATGGATGAGCAAATGTTGTGATATGAATCATTTAATTCTTTCATGTATATCCCTAGCAGGGGAATAGCAGGGTCAAATGGGACCTCTAATCCTAGTTTTTTGAGGAATCTCCACACTGATCTCCACAGAGGTTGCACCAATAAACATTCCCCCCAAAAGTGGAGGAGGGTTCCTTTTGCCCCACCAGCATTTGTTGTTGGTCAATTTCGAGATAGCAGCCATTCAAGTGTATGATAGATATAGTGAAATAGAAAATATTCAAAAGGAAAAGTGAGCTAGGGGGTAAGTAAAGAAGGGCAAATAATTTGATGGTAAAAAACAGAAACAAAGCTTATGTATATAGGGGGTAGGGAGTTGTAGGGTGTGCAGGAAAATGAGAATAAATGAGAAGTTGTCTCATGTATTGATACAAATTCTCATCGTTGATTGTGATCATAATGTATATATAAAGTGTAGCAATAAAATCAACTTGACTATAATTCTTTTAAAATGACAACATATTTCCCTTTTGGTTTTCATTAAAATTTTTGAAATTTATTGCTTAAGAATAATTTTATGTATAAATATGATATAGATCTTTAGCAGCCAATTACCTGAAACAGCACTGTGAGCATATTTATTAGTTAATTTATATTCATTAGTCAATTTATATTTATGCTATCAATGGCACATACTCAAGAAAGCTCTGTTGGTTTGATTATAATGACAAACATATGAAATGTTTGCTAATAGAGCTCCCAGGAATGAAATTTAAAACAACTTGCAAAAATTAACATGTGTTTGTGAAATGCAAATACACTTGTGTTATCATGCCTGATGGCAAGAACAAGGTACTATTTCTTTGTTAGTCACTTGGAAATAATGACAGTCAGGTCACTGATTTCCTAAACCAACAGAACTCACATATCATTAGTGTCAATACCCATCTGGTAGAAAGCAAATCTTGATATCATACATATGTGATTGAAGCAATAAGCAAACTCTCAGAACTCCTATCAAGATAACTGGGAAACATTGCCAAAACATGAACGAGACAAAGGCTATAACATAAGCAATACAAAAGTAATTAATTTTATCATAAATTACTTTCAAACATTGTATGTATAAAAGACCAAGAATTATCCCAGAAAATTCATTTTTATAATGCTCAATAATTCTATATGTATCCATGCTTCCCTGTTGGGCCAAGAACTGATGCAAGATGAAACAGTTTGCATTCTTTAAAAAAAATTATTACACACGAATATCATGCCATTTCATATAATTTATTCTTTTATTCAGATATTATATTCTTATGTATACTTGAAAATTAATTTTACAAACAGATTAAAAAGTACTAGTTACCTATACAATACCAAAATAAACATGCTAGACATGCCAATTATTTTAATTCAGTATTATACCAAGAACTAATTCATAGATGTACATAAACATAATAACACCATGTGGTGCCATCAATATGTATTAATTGCGAATTTCCTACAGGAATGCATAAAAACTTTAGGATGAGTATTTTGTTTCTCTGTATCATCAGGCCTTTGTCACTTCAGTAACAAGTTTCAATACTATTATTCTTACTTTATTAAAATCGCAGGATGTCATTAGTTTTATATTTGATTTATATTTTTATCATGATTTGAGGATTTTTAAATTCCCTTTCAATTCCTTATTCTAAAGGTTTCCTTTTCACATGAAGTGAGTATGGGTATGTTGCTGTAAGAAGGCTTCAGTACAAAGGGTTCATGTAAAATTAATCCATAGCACAGATAGGAGTCTACTCTTATGCAGAGAGTGCATGTGCAGGACGTGTATTTTATACTTATTAGATCAACTCCTGTACTGTGGCCCGGATGATATAGCAGGCTTCATCACGACATGCATAAAGCAGTCATCAGTCACACGCTTTTTCTCCTATTGTGAATCCACATACACCGAACCACTCTCCAGTTATTCCTTTAATTGCTTGGGATTTCAAAAACTGTCAGGAATATGTATTCTGTAGAGACATAAATATTATAGAAATTGAAAAAAATAACTTTTTATTGTTATAAACTTATTCACTCTTTTTATAAACTTATTCTTGAAAGCATGGATACATACAGGATTATTGAGAATTATAAAAATAAAGTTTCTGGGATAATTCTTGGTCTTTTATACATACAGTGTTTGAAAGCAATTTATGACAAAATTGGTTACTTTTGTATTGCTTATATATTGCAACTTTCTATTGTTATAAACACATACAAACATAATTGCAACATAAATTTGACACTATCATCTTGACAGGGATCAGATAATAAAACAACAGTACACTCATTACTCTGTTGGTACTTTCTGCTTAAAGGTCATCATCAGGGTGTATTGTAATTTGTTATCAACCTATGAGACTTTGTTTACTGATAAAGATATGTGGGCTAATGAAAATGTAAAAGGAGTGCTCTGCAAATAAATATACAAATACATTCATCTTTCAGAAAGATTTATTTGTGTGTTTCTATGGACTCAATGGATATCAGTAAACTTGCAAACTGCTTCCCCAAATCAACTCAAAAATTTATCTAATTCTATCCCAGAAATCAAAGTAAGGAAACAAATTTTATGTATATGGGGGGGTGGTAGGGTGGGTAGGGCTTGGGGAAAAATGAGAATTAGGTTGTGTCTTATACTGGTACAAATCCCCATTATGGAGTGCAATCATGATGTGTATATTTAATGTACCAATAAAGATTAAAAAAAATCCTGCTTTAAAGTCTAAATCAAGCGAAGTTTATTCAGATTATCTAATGTTCTACAAGTATTTGATAAGGATGTTTTAATATTTTTTTCTGCATGAAGAAACAGTTGAAAAAGTCAATGGATTTACTTTCTGACAGTACCCAGCAAAATACAATTCTAGGATTACAAATCAGAAAATATTCTGATAGTTCCGAAGACTTGCCATAGCAACAGCCATAATAGCTCATGTTGAATCAATGTTGTTTTTAAATTATAAGAATTGACTACTCAGCACATAGTGATTGGCTTTCAGTTTTAACTTTCTTTGATGAAGGAGGCAGTTTCAGAATTTAAAAGTTGCTCACACTCCATTTAACATAATATCTAAATAGAATTACAATCAGGTTGAATAAAGCCCTATCACAGAAAAGTTTTTAAATGGAGCAGTTATCTTTCAGAACTATTGATTACATTCTCCTTCGAGATTCTCTCCAGCTCTCATTTGTGGCCATTTTTTAAAATTTTTACTACTTTGGAAAGAATTATGAAAGATGAAATACACAAGTAAGAGAAGAGTTATTTTCTGGAATGTATGAGCACTTGTCATGTTTTAGATTTATAAGCCATGGTGCCATTCATTTTTCATGTTACATTTTAAATATGGGCCTATTTCTTTACTGCTTTATCACAGAGTTACAATGTCAGCTATAAATAAAAATCCAAAAGTTCAAAATGAAGTTTGATGGTGGTGTCAGGAATTCTAAAGATATCACTTCTATTCAGATCAGTCTTCAAGTCTTCAAGACTCTTCAAGTCTTGTTTTACCTACACTGAAGGAGGGGTCTAGGAATCTTATCCTGCATGAAATTATGGTTCTTCCTAATCTTAAATTGACCATTTTCCTTTATTCTCTCAAAACTTTGTTTCCTACTCTTAACTATTTGTGTCCTGAATTCACATTAACATTATAGGGCATTCTGGTCACTTCCTAAGGCATATATATATGAGGAAAGAAAAGACTTTTTTTAGATTCATCTTAAAGCATACTTTCCTCTCACTCTTCTGGATAATTCAATTGAGGGCCCTGGAAGTTCAAAATAAACTGAAATGTAGAGAAAAGACAGCACATGAGATTTGCCGCCAAGTGTCTTCATGACATTAGCAATGATTCATTTCCTACCTGATAGCTCATTTGAATGTACATGCAAATATGTTTTTAGCCATATATTAACTCACTAATTCTTCACTCTATTCACAGTTCAAAAAAGGACTAAAAAAAGGTGGAGCAGATAGAAACAATTACAGCATGAAGTCGTTTTTTAACATCCATTTGCTAAAGCCAATAATTTCTGTAAGAGTGTAGATATATGCGATAACTTTGCTGCTGAAGAGTTAATAAAGTGCAGGGTATTGTACTCAGTTTTGAAGAATTAGTGGCTTGCTTTACATAATAATGGAAATCGTGGTTGGGCATATTTCGAAGAGGAATAATTGTATGGAAAAATACGTAGGCAAAGGTGGCAGCAGTGGACAATGAATACATCTGAGTAATTACAGCAAGGGGTTCATGCTTAACAAGAGAAAATCAGAAAGGTAGACTGGAAACTGGAAGCCTTTAAATACACCGATGATTCAGTCTTCCCTTAATCAGGGTATAACTAAGAGTTTAATCTGACAAATTAGGGAATGGAATGGATCTTGCAGCTTGAAAGTTGATATTTCTTGTGTGTAGGAGGAAAATTTTAGTCCTCACTTGCCCATTGATTATGTTTTTGATATCTGTAAGCCTAGGATTCAAACTTGGTTTTCAGATTTGATCTATAATATTATTATGTATTGGAAGCAGAGTCTTACTCTAAGCTGCATCTAACTGGTTGATCCTTTCCTTCCTGACATTACCCTCACATTCCCGGTAAACGATTTCAGGGTAGTATTGTGCTCTAAACTGTGAATTACCATGCAGTCTGATTCTAAAGTAAACTTCCACTTTTAAATTACTGTAGTCATACCATTACTGCTATATTGATTATTCCCTAATTATCATTGGCACAGAGTAATCTTGAAGTTACTTCAGCCTTTTGTGTACTAAACTAAACATACTTTTAATCGAGAGCTTAATTTTCTCATAAACATTAAGCCCTGAGAACCCAGTTTATTTCTTCCTTCTTCCTTTCCACTACTGGTTTACTGCTGTGATTTCTATGTGTCAGTTGAAGCCAAACAAGATCATCCATTTGTCTTCTAATGGCCTGACTTAGAGACACTGGAACAAAAGCATAGCATGCTAAAAATATAAAGAACATTATACTCATGCCCTTCATTTCAGAGATGAATACACATAAGGCTCAGAATATTTTAATTGACTTCCTGAAGGTCTATTACTAAATAGTGGGAAAAAAACCCATTAAACCTTGTTCTTGTTTATCTTCTTAGGTTTTTAAAGGGAAAAAAGTTAGAAAAATATCCCTCTACTTTTTCTGAAACATGGAGAAATGTTGTTCCCATTTATAAGCAACAGTATGTCACATTTTAAACATCAACCTAGGCTCTTTTCTCCATCATTACGCTTCATCTTTTTAACTTGATGACATGAATTTTGCTTTATGGAAAAAATGTACATGACACACTAAGTACAAGGGGTCACTAAGTGTTGCCTATAGCACTTCTCTTTCTCCTTGTTGTCCTATGAGGGCCTGTAATCTCTCTCAGTTTTGAAACTTTCCCCATTAATGCACAATGTGCACCCAAAACCAACTTTAAAACTCCATTTCCCCCCAAACAAAGCTGTTTGTCATAGGTAATTTATTTATCTGTGTTCTGAATTTCAGTCCTTCTCATTTGTAAGAGACTTCCCTCTTGATATATTTGATAGTAAATGTAACTTATCCCTTTCTATCTTATTTCTTTTAATGAATATACTTACTTGACCTATTTTCATTTTTAAAAACATCAGAACTATAATTTCTATTAGTTTATCTCATTTTCCCATAGAATAAAACTTTCTAAGAAGTGTAGTCTATACTTCACATAACCACTTTTTATTTCACATTATTTTTCACTATTTTTTCAATCACTTCAACTAGCAATATATTCTGCAAATGTCACTGACATTGCTCTTGCCAAGGTTTCTTTTGATTTCTTCATTGCTAGATTTCATGGATATTTTCCTCTATGGTGTCCGATATTGCTAACTTTACTTTCCCTTTGAAACTCTCTTCATCCTTGAAGACCAAACTTCTCTAACTTAAAATGTTAGTGATTTCACATGCCATAATCTCGTACAGCAACATGGCTTCACCTATCAGGATGACTGGATGCATATTTTCGTATTCATTATTTTCCTGGTTTCCAGAATTTATAACTAATTGCCTACTAGCTAAACTACAAACACAATGAACCTAATATCTTCTAACTTTCTCTTCAATGATTTTCTCTTATTTCTGTCATTTAGCAATTTGACAAAGGCAGAAATCTTGGAGTTCTCTGTAATTCTTCTCTCTTAAGAATACCTATTGTCTAATTAGGCACCAAGTTCTCCTTTTCTTTCAGCTTAATGCAATTCTTTCTTCTTTACTTACAAGCACTGCCTTTTTGCAGTTCTACAACACTTCGTCCCTAGATTATGATAATATTTACTGACTAACTTTGAGTGCCTACTATATGCCACATATTATTTGACATCCTGATAATACTGTAATGAGTGAAACAGAACAATCTCTAGTCTCATAAAACTTTTTGGTAAATAGCCATAAAAATGAATAATTAATATAAATTCAATCATAAGTGTTATTTTAAAAATAAAACAAAATAAGAGAATTAGAGTTAGGAATGTGTGTATATATCTACCATGGGCAGGGTAACCAAAGAGGAAGCACATGAAGAAATTTCATTTGAACAGAAATTTAAATAATACAAAGACACAGTAAAATGAAGTCAAGAAGAAAGAATAATTTAGAAAGAAAAACAAGTATAACCCAGAGATAGGAATAAGCTAAATGATTGCACAAATGTCACAAGGTTCCCACAATAGAAGCTTAATTATGAATTGTAGTAGCAGATGAAGTCAGAATGAAGATGAAATTGTATAGATCCTTTAATATTACAAAGTTATAGTCTGGATTTAATGGAAAATTCAATAAATATAGGATTATACTCTGATTCTCTGTTCAACTTCTGTGCACAAAATAGATTATAGGTGAGCAAGTATAGACATGGGGAGGTCATGTTGGAAGTTAGTGTAAGGGACCTATGTGGTTAAAGACTAAGCTGCTATTATAGACTGCTAAGTTAGGTAGAAACAGAGACAGTCACACAGGGCTGAGCCCTCAAGGGAGTCAGTGGAGGAGATCAGAACACATTACCACGGTGCCTGGAAAAGTATCTGTCTGAGGTCGGGCCCCAAGATGAAGATGGACTGACCAAGCCTACATGGCTTCCTGAAAGATAAGTAATAAAATGAATATTATGTACTTATGGTCCAATAAAGTCAAGATAAACCTCAATTACCCAGGTCAGTGAGAAGGACCTCACAAACTATCCCTTCCTAAATAGGTCTTTTTCTTTCCATGCACATTTGCTATGTGATCTGCTTCCCCACTGGACCAATATTACCTAAACAGCTATACTTGTCGTCTTATAGGTGGATCTCACTTTTGACCCATATTGTATCCACCTTGTGATTTTTGTATCCACCTGGTGATTTGACTATGTAGAACTTCCTGTGTGAAGTGGGATCCATGGCAACCCACTTTTGGATCCCCTCTTGTTTCTCAGGAACTCTCTCTCTCTCTCTCTCTCTCTCTCAATAAATTCTCATATCTTTAAATCCACTTTTCTTAAAATTCATTCTGTGATTTGAGGGAACATGAATCCAATATATCTGACATCTAGTAGCTTGGAGGTTTCATTTTCCCTTATATCATTGATAATAATTGAAACAGTGAGAGGTAGCTAGATTTGAGATAAATTTGAAAGTTAAAGCTGACAAGATTCACTGGTGTAGGAATTAGGAAAAAGAAAGGAATCAAGTTTCTCACTAATTGACTTTCTTCTTTTGGCTTTGGCATCCTTTAAATCCATTCTCCTGAAAAGTGCTGATGTGACTTTTCTAAAACAGTGTTGTGATGATGACAGTCTCTACCTCAGTCATTCTCAACCAGGGGTGATTTTGCTATACGGGATATATTTCACATACATGAAGACATTTTTGGTGGTTGAAATTTGGGCAGAGTGGTGTTTGCTCCCAGTAACTAATGACTGGAGCTCAAGGGGACTTTTAAACATTCTACAAAGTACAAAACAACAAGGAATTACCTGACCTAAAATGCCAACAATGACATGGCTGGGAAATTGCTTTCTACTCATTTTGAGTCATGTCTTCAGAAAAACCTTTCCCAGTCTTAAAATACATTAATAATTCTCAACATTAACTGAGAACTTGGCTTTGTTTCCTATAGTGTTTAGGTCTATATGTAGGCATTTGGGAATTAAGACTTACTATTACCTCCATTTCATGTTTAAGGAAACTGAGACCACAATGATGAATAACTACCCTGACATTACAATGTGAAGGAAGAGGTAGAGTTGCAGTTTTTTTTTTAATTATCTTTATTGGTACATTAAATATACACATCATGATTGCACTCCATAATGGGGATTTGTACCAGTATAAGACACAACTTAATTCTCATTTTTTCCCATAGCCCCACCCACCCTACCACCCCCCCATATATATAAAATTTGTTTCCTTACTTTTTTGTTACAATCTCAACATTGTCCCCTTTC
>PVIR01042101.1:0-12410 GCA_004026965.1 Petromus typicus | reverse complement strand
GCACTCGGGAGGCAGAGGCAGGAGGATTGTGATGTGAGTTTGAGGCTGAGCTCAGGGCCAGCCTGAACCACAAAAGCGAGACCCTGTCTCAAAAAAAAACCTAAAAAAAAAAAAAAAACTTCAATAGGGCCGGGGATTTAGCTCAGTAGTTCTAGTGCCTGCCTTGCAAGAGCAAGGGCCCAGGTTCCATCCCAGGTAGCCACAAACAACAATGCTGGGCTTGGTGACTCACGCCCACCAGCAATCAGTACCACATACCACAATGCCAGGTGCAGTAGCTCATGCCTGAAATCCCAGCAATTGGGAGGCAGAGGCAAAAGGATTGCTGTGAGTTTGAAGCTGAGCTCAGGGCCAGCCTAAACTACAAAGCAAGACCCTGTCTCAAAGAAACAAAACAAAATTCTAAATAAGTTGGCTGGAATGTAGCTCAGTGTGAAGGCTCTGGGTTCAATCCTGAATACAAAACAAAACAAAATCTTAACATGATTCAGTCATTTAATTCCCTTAAACAACTGGAGATAGATACTGCTGTCTTTCCTGTTATAGATAGCACTGCAGCAAAGGTGACTTGCTTAACATCACAGCTTGCAAGTGGCTGGAAAGCTTCAGAGCCTACCCTGGCCTCTGTTGCTTCTAAGGTTTTGCTTTATTTTCTTGGCAATGCTAGCAACTGAACCCAGGGCTCACCCCTGCCAGGCAAGCCCTGCACCCCTGAGGCTCACCCTCTGCACAAAACAGGGTTTAGAGTCACTTGAAGGATTACTATTGTCCTTGTTGTTAGTTGTTTCATTGAAATTTAAATTCCCCAAGGTCAAGACCAGGTATGGTGGCACCTACCTGCAATCCTATTACTTAGGAGACTGAGACAGGAGGATTAACACAAATCCAGGCCAACCTGGGCTACATAGTGAGTTCAAGGCCAGCCTGAACTACATAGGGAAACCCTGTCCCAAGAAAATAAACACAAAAAAACCCGTATCAGTCTAGTCTGCTGCTGTCTCCCTAGCACATAGCACAGAGCCTGGTGAATGGTACCAATACCTATTTGCTAAGTGAATAGAAGGAAAGGATGGAAGTGGCAAGGAGGAAGAAGAGCAAGATGGGGGAGCAGACGCCAGGCGGGAAATAAGGCTCACCTGAAAGGGCACATCGGCCATGGTCTTGGCCAGGTAGTATGCTTTGAGGCTGTACCAGTAGTTGAGGTGCTCCCTCATGAAGACTGCCATCTCTAAGGGGACTGAGGAGGACACAGGCAGATGAGGTGCTGCTGGCTGACCCCTGCCCCTGCTCTGACCCAGTGCCCACACCCACACCCAGACAGCTCTGCTCACAGGTGAGCACAGTTGGCATGAGGGCAGCAAACATGAGGAACAGCATGGAGAAGAAGAGGCAGCCGGTGTTGTTGAAGACTTTGCTGGCGTCATCGCCAATGTGCAGGTAGAGGAGACCAATGAGCACGCCGATCAGCACGTGGGAGACAAACCGCAGGTGGGTCAGGACCTGGGGAGGGAGCGGTGGCCATAAGGAGCAGGGACCATGGTGTAGCCGCACTGGAGTGGGAACTTGGATGCACCCACAGGGGCTTTCATCCCTCTGCGACGACCCCATAGCCCCAAAGACCAGGCCTGCGCCTCCCGCCCCTCAGTCCGTGGCTCACCGTGTCCCTGAGGATGGACAGGAAGGTCCTCCTGAAGAGGATGCAGAACTGGGTGAGGGTGCTGGTGGCAAAGGTGTGGCTTTCAATGGGATCCACTTCCTGGGGAGGGGAGATGAGGGTGGCTGAGCCTGCTCTTCCCACTACTGTCCCTCTGGACTGTCGGGTGGAAAAGCCCCCAAGCCCTTCCCAGGCAGGGGGCCCAGGCTGCAAAGGGAGAATTCTCCTTCGCTGAGCACATGCTTGAGAACTGGGCTTCAGAGTGTGAATCAGAGAAAGACTAAGAGAGAGGGAGGCAGAGAGAGAGAGAGGAAGAGGGACAGAGAGAGGGAGAGGGACAGAGACAGAGAGAGAGAAGAGAGAAAGACATGCCCTGGGAAGCTAAGGTAGGAGGATTATTAGTTCCAAATCAATCTGAGTAACTTAGCAATTTAATGAGACCTTGTCATGAATTTTTTTTTTTAATGTTAATGGTTGGGAATTTTGCTCAGTGCAAAATCCCTAGGTTTAATTCCCAGTATTGGAGCAAGGAAACTATTGCCAGACATGGTGGCCCATGCCTGTTTTTCCAGTGCTCTGGAAGGGAGAGGCAGGAGGATCACAAGTTAGTGCCAAGCCTAGGTGGCTTAGTGACTTAGTGAGATGCTGTCTCAAAATAAAAAAGGGCTGAGGGCATAGCTCAGTGCAAAGGCTCTGAGTTCCATCTCCATTAATAGGAAAAAAGGGGAGATACCTCTAGGCCACTAGTTTCACAAAATTATTTAATAATGGTATCAACGACAAGCCTCCCTCAGTGCCCCTGGGACATGAGTATCATCACTGTCCAGGTAAAGATGACAGGAAGCCACAGTGACCACAAGACCGGCAGCTACACTGGTCGCACTCAGTAGAGGGCCCTGAAGCGCTGCAGACAGCACACTGGACGTGGTCATAAGAGTTTGCAGATTGAGTGAGTTAGTCAATGGGAAGACTGAATCACAACAAGGTCAACAACATGTTCAAGGTCACACAACTGTTCACAGTCGGTCTGCTCCAAGTCCCATATTTTTCCCAGCTCTAGGGGACAGCCCCGTTGCCCATATCCTTTCTCCCCTTTCATACTCTGCCTGCCCCCCACAACTCACCGAAGGGCAAGTGAGGCAGGGGGCAGGGACCTCCTTCTTCTCAGGGCTGGTCTTCTTCTCAGCCATGGCACAAAGCCCGTTCTGCACAGCCCTAAACAGCATGGGGTTCAGGTCTCCGTACTCCCCAGAGGCCACCTCTATGACTGGGGAACACAGAGTGGGTGCTCAGTGGAGGCTGATCTTGCTGTATCTCCTGGGAGTGTGGGGAGGGTGGTGGCAGTGAGCGCCCTGCTCCCTCAGGCCCCAGATCCAGCCTCCCACAGCATC
This sequence comes from Petromus typicus, assembly GCA_004026965.1. Classification (NCBI taxonomy): domain Eukaryota; kingdom Metazoa; phylum Chordata; class Mammalia; order Rodentia; family Petromuridae; genus Petromus; species Petromus typicus. The sequence goes on along the minus strand of PVIR01042101.1, from coordinate 9,365 downwards.
CTGGCCTGCCAGAGGCCCACTCACTGAAGTCAGCTGGGTTGTGGTAGGTGGGGCAGTGTAAGCCCAGCCCCTTAAGGTAGGGGATCAGGTTGGTGACCACACCCTTGAAGATGCACTGACCCTGGCTCAGGATGTAGAGCTGTAGCAGAAAAGGAAGGGTGAGAAAAATGTGAAGAGCAGGTGTGGTGGCACACCCTGTAGTTCCAGCACTCAGGAGACTGAAGCAGGCAGTTCCAGGCCAGTCTGGGATACACAGTGAGTTAAACGCCAGCCTGAACTACATAGCAATGCTCTATCTCAGAAAACCAAAGACCCAAAAAAGAAGGAAAGAAAGAAAAAGGAAAAAGAAAAACATAGCTAGTGGGCGGGCAGGGTCCCTTCCAGCCTCCCTGCCAATTCCCTTCTGTCCCTCCTTCTCAGGTCATTCTCCTTCAGAACCCAGAGACACTCACCTTGTCAAACATCTCAAAGAGCTTGGCACTGGGTTGGTGGATGGTGCAGATGACAGTGCGGCCCCCGTGGGCCAAGGACTTCATGAGGGAAACCACTTGGAAACAAGAAGCGCTATCCAGACCGCTGTCCAGAGAAAGGCCACCAGGATGCCCAGTGAGGCAGGCGGGGCCCACAGGAGGGAGTCTCTGGGGTGGGGCAGCTGCTGTGAAGGGGATGAAACTGGCAGGAAGAGCCCCTCTGGCCAACCCCACATCCTGTACGCTCTGTGACTCTGCATCCCAGACTGGCTTCAAATTCATATTGATCCTCCTGCCTCATCCTCGCAAGTGCTGGGATTATAGGGGTGCACCACCTAAACCAGTTGCATGCCAGTTTATTGGAAATTACAGTGTTGTATAAGTAAGACTGGTCAGAAAGGACAGACAAATTCTGATGACTTTAGGGAATGTGGAAAGTGCTATAGCAACACACATGAAAGAGGTGGGAATTCAGCCCTGCTTTAGCAGGATGTCAGACAGCATTCAGTGAAGCTTTCTGGTGTCTGGAAGAAGGAAGAGCTAAGTTGGTGAAGGGGGAAGAGGGAGGATGGAGTTGGAAGACGCAGCACCTGCAAACTTTGAGGCATGAAACCCATGGTTTGGCCTGGGAATTGCAGGCAACTCAGTGTTATTAGAACATGAAATATGAGGTGTGAAGCAGGACTCCAGCTAGGCCCCAGCTAGGACCTTGTAAGCTGCCTCGCTATTCTGAGAGCAAATGGGACACCCTGCATGTTCTGCACCAGGAGAGGAAGTCTCGCCAAACTTGTCTTTTAGAAAATCTGCTCTAGCCACTGACTGGAGGGAGGATTGGCCGGTAGAGGCTGGGGAAGGGGATGAAAGTCTGGTGAAGATGTCCCAAACTCCAGCACTGGTACTAGACAAGGGGCAGGGCAAATCCAAGGGCCATCAGATGGAGGCAGAATCAACCGGACTTGGCAACTAATGGCTGTAGGGGAGGAGGAGAGGACATCAATCATAGGGGACATCCAGATCTCTGCTGCTGAAAGATGGGCTGCTGGCTGCAATAGGATTGGCAAGAATGGAGGCAAGGAGAGGAGTCAGCTCTTATCCAGGTCCCTGGAGGCTGCAGGAGGGGCTGAGGGGAGCAGGGAATCCTGGTGGGAAGTGGGGGGAGAACTACCTGGTGGGCTCATCAAAGAACATGACAGGCGGGTTGTTGACCAGCTCCAAAGCGATGGCCAGGCGCTTCCTCTGCCCTCCAGAGAGCAGGGCTGTCCTCGTATGGGAGCAGGACATCAGGCCCAGTGCTGTCAGGATCTCTGTCACCTGGACCCGCCCCACCCAGCCCAGGTCAGGTTCAGAGCCTCTGCTCTCCCAGACCCACCACCCTCACTTCACAGCATCTCCCCTAAGCCCACCCGCCTGCCACTGAGGGGCCCAGAGTTCATGAGCCTCACAGGGCAGTGTCCCCTGGGCCCCTCCCTGCTCACCAGTTCTTTCTTCACCTCCTGCTTCTCACTCAGTTTCAGGTTGGCAGAGACCTAGGGCCCGAGTGGGCAAGAAGATATGTATGAGAGGCACGCAGCCATGGTCCCACCCGCAGGAGAATGAAAGGGGACAGCAGACAGAAAAGGGGGTTGGGGAAGAGAACAACCATCTAGCCCTCACCATCATGGCCTCTAGCACTGTGAGGTGTGGCAGTAACATGTCATCCTGCATGATATAGCAGGACATCTTGCGGAAGGTCCTCAGCTCCCTCGGTCTCCCGTTGACCAGGATCTGTCCCTTCATTCCAGACTCCCTGGGGGACATTGGTGAGGGGTGAGGACCAGTCACTGTAGAAGGGGCCCTTCTATATCCCCGAAGGGCCCTTCCTCCTGAGTCCTGCCCCATCCCCATTGTCACCTGTATCCCGCCAAGATGTTCATGAACGTGGACTTGCCAGCCCCCGAGGGGCCCATGATGCCAATCAGCTCCCGTCGGCAGAATTTACCCGATAGGCACTTAAGAAGGGTCTTATAACCTGCAGTCGAAAGGAACGCATTTGTGATGAGGGCTACCGTGAACAGAGGCCCCCGAACACTTAGGAGCAGCCATGGTGGCCATCCGTGAGATCAGCAGGTCGTCTGTGCTCAGCGTATGGGGGTTAGAATGGAGGGGCGACCTTCAGAGTGCCAGCGATGACCCACACCCTCTCATTTCATCCCTCTAGAAATGACCAGCAGTTAATATTAAAGAGCCAGAGGTGGCAATCTTCTGAGGGATGTGGGGAACCTGTGGTTTCCTCGGTGGCTGAGGAGAGGGGACCAAAGTCTAGAAGAGTCTCACCTCCTCCATAGGCACAGGGCTCCCTGTCTCAGGAAGACCTTCCCTCTAGTCCTGGCTGGACTGACCGCCTGTCTTCTGTGTGCCCACAGCACTCTTGAGATGCCAGCACATCTATGATTTGTACCTGTCACTGCCCCCCTCCACTTCCTAGTGAGTGAGCTCCTGAAAGGAAGGGTCTGTCCTACTCATCTTTGTGACATCTGACCGGCATGGAGGAGGCACTCATAAGTGTTTTTGTGATAGTGTGTGTCGGCAGCATTTGCCTCATTCTGGAAAAAAGAAAAAGAAATTTCCTTCCTTGTGTTGTGTCTGGTCTGTGAGTCTGTTGCACCAGCCCCTCACATGGCTCAGCAAAGTCTCACCACGAGTTCACTCAGAGGAGGCGGCCTATGCATACAGAGAACCAGTATGGAGCCAGGCGAGTAGGGGTTCAAATTCTCACTCCACTTACCAGCTGTATGACCTTGGGCAAATTGTGTAACCTCTCTACGCTCCAGGTCCCTCATCTACAAAATGAGGATGATGTACCTATCTCATAGAGATGTTGAGAAGATGCGATGAGATAAGCTGAATAAAGCATATTACAAAGTGCTTTATGTGCCACAAGAATGAAGAAAATGGCACTGACGAGGGTGCATGGGTGAGGGGGAAATCAGGAGTGGCTTCCTGGAGGAGGTGACATGTGACCTAAAGACAAGCAAGATTTCAAAAGGCAGGGGCATTCCAGGCTTTAGGAGGGAAACCTCTGCTATGTAAAAGTACGACCAGATATATGCAGATGGTAATGAAGGGCGCAGGGAGCAGGGACTCACGGAGAACCGAGGGAGATGGGGTGGAGAGGAAGGAGGAAGCTGATGAGAAGAGACTTGCCTCCTACACTTATCCACCTGCTCTGGCAAGGAGATGGTGCTCCTCACTTAGCACTATGCTCTTTATCTCCTTCTGCCAAGCTATGGTGCCCAGTCCTCCTTAGCAGAAACAGCAAAAGGACTGCTTACTCTAGCCTCTGCCCACTACACCAGGACACGGAGTGGCCCCGCTGTTCCCTGGGGCATGCCCATGAGGAGATCAGCTCTTGCTCACTGTCAGGGTCCAAGCACATTGACCGCCTGGCACAGTCTTGCCACTGAAGCTGCTCCTCTAACAGCATGGCTGAGGCACCCGGGCCAGGACATCCAGGGACTCCCCCAAAGTGCTCCACCAGGGCAGGAAGTCATGGGTTCTGACCCTTACCATAAGTAAGAAGGGTGTTGGGTGGTGCTGTCTACCCCACACTTGTGAGAGCCACCCACAGGAAGTGACTTCTTGTGTAAGGGAAGCCACTGGCAATGAAGAACTTTCCCTACATTTAGTCGAACATTGAGGTCTAACACAAATATCATCTTACATTCCCTTGCCTTTGTTAAGTACTTTCACAGATGCAGATGCTGAGCTCCCCTGGTGGGTACTGTTACCATCCCTGCTTATGGATGAGGAAAGTGAGGCTGAGAGAGGGTAAATAACCTGCCCAAGGTCAGACAGTTTCCATGTGGGTAGGAAACTCAGCTCGTAGGCAACTCCCATGTCTCTGGACCACAACTCTGAATGCAAGAGGCCTGCCAGCCCTCTGGACCAGAGAGACATCAGAGTTCCAGTCCTGCAGCAGTCAATAACTCTGCAATTCTGTCAAGTCAGTCTTTAGGGGCCCTAAGCCTTCATCTGTAAGAGAAGGATCATAATATTGTTCCAAAAACTTAGTAGGGTTATTATGAATATTAAGTGAGGTTACTAGTGATAATGGAAAAGTATTCTAGAGAATGAAATATCACAGAGTTCGGGAGACCAGTGGCAAATCCTTAAGTAGGAAAAGCCACATTTTGTTTTGTTTTGTTTTTTGGGGGGTGTGTTGTTTTGTTTTTTTGAGACAGAGTCTCACTATGTAGTTCAGGCTGGCCCCAAACTCAAAGTGATCCTCCTGCCTCAGTCCCTCACATGCTAGGGCTTTAGGCATGTGCCACCACACTTAGCTGGGGGGGGAGTGGTATGTGCTTTTTTGAGACAGGGTCTCACTGTGTAACCCAGGTTAGCCTTGAACTTCCAGCAACTGTCCTGAGTGCTGAGAATATAGGCATGCACCATCACACCCGGCTTTTAGAAATCTCCCTCTCCATATCCCTTGCTCTTTTCCTCTCTACCTACCCCAAATGCTTTCTGTCTTCCAGAGAAGGGGCAAGGGATTCAAGGGAAAAGAGAAGTCAGAGAGGAGGGCAGAAGCTACAGGGCAGAAAGAGGGTAAATGGATAGGAGAGGCAGCAAAAAGGATAGTGGAGCAGTACGGGGCTAGCAAGGTCAAAGGTAAAGCAGGCCTACCTAGCCATATTTCTTTTTGTCTTCATTTTAAAGTTATGAGGAACCAGCTGTTGTGTATCACACCTGTGATCCGAGCTACTCAGAAGGCTGAGGTAAAAGGATTACACATCTGAGGACACCCTGAGCAACTTGGCAAGATCCTGTCTTAAAATTTAAAAAGCAAATATGAAAGGTCTAGGGATGTAGCTGAGTGGTAGAGCACTGGGCAGCAGGAACAAGGCCCTGGGCTCTATCCTCAGCCCTAGCACAGGAGTTAGGAAGAAATGAGAAGGCTAGGGAAAGATCATCGTCCTTTTGCCCAGAACTGGTCTCAGTCCTGGAAAAGGCTCCTGAGGGACGTAGTGCTGGGCAGGGAACCTAGGTGCCTCAGTCTGCACTGGCTAGGCCTCTTCATTTTTTTGTCACCCATGGGAGTTAGGGTGGAAAACGTAGAGACAGCTCCTGCCCAGCCCTGCTTTGAAGCACCCCAAACCTAGTTCTTAAGCCTTAGACAATAATGTCCCAGCTCCACCCCTGCCCACACCCAGCCCTGGGAAACAAACCCAGCCTCTCTATTCCTAGCACAAGCTACCCAAGGTCCAGGTACACGGGGTGGTCTGGGCTCAGGGCTCTGCCTTGATGGGAAAGGGGTGGAGTGGGAACTACCGTTCTAGGCTTCTGGCCCAGCCTTGACACTTCACTAGCTATGGGACTTGAGTCAAGGTAACTTCCCCGATCCTCAGTCTCCTTATTAGTAACACAAGCATGACATTGATCCTGTCAAACCACTACCCTTCCTGCTTGGGAGTGTGGCAAGAATGGAGTTAGATGACAGGATTGGGGACATCTTTAAAAACAGGAGGGATGGTACTGTTAAATGCCCATGGTATTGCTAAAGGCCCCGCACACAGCTCCTCTTCACACCATCCCTCACGGGCAAGGATCCTTCGAAAGATGGAAGGAAAACTAATTACAGACCACAGGTCCTAGGTTCTATTTTCTTCAACAACCAGTGGAACCCAGCGTCCTGTAACTCTCACAGGTGTGGGGTCCTGTGCCCCAGCCGCGTGCACAATTTTGAGGGGCGGGGGCCCAAGGGATTCCCGGGACAGTCTGCTCCCTACCGCGTTTTCGCCAGCAGGGCCCCTCCCGCACGGAGTAGGACAGCTCCACGAACTCGATGTCCACAGCGGAGCGCTTGGGTAGATGGGAGAAGCGCTGGGCCTCTGTGATATGATTCTCCACCTTCTTTAGGTGCGTGGTCAGCACAGGGGGCTCCGCCCCGTCCTCCAGCGCCACGGCCATGGCCACGGCCCCCGGCCCTAGCGCACAGCCCACGGCCTCCAGCGCCTTCTCCGCCATCGCCGCTGGCCTGCAGGGAGAGGGCCTGCTCGGTTCAGGCCGACCCTTGCCCGGCTCAAAGCCCTTGCTTTCTAATACTGCCCACCCATCTCCTTCCCAGGCAGATCTCCAGTGGTTAACAACCCGTTCCAGGCTGGGCATCTGGCCCTGGCCCCATGCTCCCCACACAGCGGCTCAGCCCTACCCTTCTTGGTCCTGGCCAACCCCGGTCTCAGCCAGGCCTCTGCCCAGCCTAGCCAGGGCCCCCTGGCCGCCCGCGCCTCCTCCCGCGCGGCTCTAATCTCCTTACGCCAGCCCGCAGCCCGGGGACTGATGCTGGGCGGGGGAGGGCGGCGGCGGAGCTGCTTGGAGGTCGAAGCAGCAGGGGCCGCGCGGGGCGGACACCGGAGCGCTCAGGAGAGGGGGCTCCGGGCCCCCGCGGCGTTTGCTCCTCGCTCCCCGCTGCGTCCCCCTGCCCGGCGTCGCCGTGCTCCCCAAAGACCCGCGCGCCTGGGACGCGAACTCCTGCCGCTCGCTGCGCTCATCCCCGCGCGCCCGGTCACCTTGACGCGCCTTGAGCCGTGCGCGGCGCAGTCGCTCGGCGCTGTCCCGGCCGGAGACGGAATTCGGACTCGCTCACCTGGCTCGGCTGCGGCACGGGCGCCCCGGCTCCCGGTCCGGGTGGCCCGGGCCGGGGCGGGGCCGGGGCGGGGCGGCCGCGAGGGAGGGCCTGGCTCGCGGTCGGTGATGGCGAGGTTGAGAGGTGCGGAGGGGCGGCGGGGGTCGCGGCCCGATTCTGCTGAGCAGCGCTCACCCGGTCGCTGAGCACGGTTCCCGGAGCTGTGTCCTGCGAGCCTGCCGGCCACTGCGTTCTTCTTCCAGTTACTGCTCGCCGGTCCCGCTGCTCTTAAAGGGCCCACGCCGCCTCGCAGCCCGCGGGGGCCGAAGACGGAGAAGGGGAGAGCAGTGCCCGCCGCGGAGGGACCGAAGGGGGCGCGGTTGTAGATCCAGGATTGATGGCTGGCTGCGAGGGATCGACGTGGGGGCCATTAAGAAGGGGAGCTGAAGTCACTCCGCGGGGACAGGTCCCAGAAAGCAGACAAGACAATGGCAGTGACGGCAAGAAAGGGAGGTGCATGTGCAAGAGACCGAGAAGCAATCCATCTGTCTGGGCATATTACCTGCTTCCATCCACTCCCCTCAGTTCTAGCGCTAGAGTTCAGGCCTTCCCATACCCAAACTAAGTACATAGGGTTTCAAAGGCACAGTCAAGATGCTCTCCTCCCACCCTGATTCACTTGTCCTCTCTGAGGGTGAGGACACTAGTTAGAAGGGGAGCGCAGCTTTGGGGACAGCTGCAAACTTGTTCTGGTGCCCAGATTCCTGCTCCGGTTGCAGCAAATCTCTGCTCCTCCAGGCAGACTCAGCCCAAGACACGGCTTATGCTGAAGCGCCTGGGTGCAGAGCTGCAGAGGGCTCACTGACACTGGCCTGGAATCTCACACGTGTGAATTCTTTCCCTCTCCCCACGAGCTTGCAGCGATGGGTCCCTCTGGAGCACTTGGGGACCCCCGACCCCGCCCCGTGCTTTCCCCAGTCCTTGGGCAATTGCTTCTAGCCCCTGTCTACCTCAGCTTTTGTCTTCAAGGGGTAGGTAGGTAGGTTAGCCAGCCAAGACACGTGACCTGAGCTTTTAAATTCCCACCTGTCATATAGCGGAGAGGATGGGTGGGAAGTGGCTGAGGCTACGCTGAGGCTTCTCCTGACTGCAGCAGCGACTAGTGGCTGGTAGGCTGGTGGCTGCTCCAGTGGGCATCTCCAGAACCCAATGTGTAACTATGGACATGTCTCACTTTGTAGTTCAGGCTGGCCATGAGCTCACTATATAGCCCAGGCTCAATTCAAACTGATGGCAATCCTCCTGCCTCTGCCTCCTGAGTGCTGAGATTATAGGCATGAACCCACACCCAGCATTGTGGTATATGGTACAGGGAATCATACTCGGGACCTTGCACTTGCCAGGCCGACGCCAGAACCACTGAGCTAAATCCCCAGCCCCAAAGACATGTGGTTTTGGAGACAGCTTTTATTGTCCTCCCTCCAACCCCAGATTCTGTGATCATCATTCCTCAGGACCAGACTTGCCATTCTTTTTATTTCTTCTTTTTTTAGTTTTTTTGAGACAGGGTCTTGGTTTTTGTTGTTCAAGCTGGTCCTGAACTCAAACTCGAACTCACAGCATCTCCTGCCTCTGCCTCCCAAGTGCTGGAATTATAGGCATGAGTCAACATGCCTGACATTGTTGTATGTAGTTACTGGGGATTGAACTCAGGACCTTGTGCTTGCACCCAGGCACCAGAACTACTGAGCTAAAACCATTGGCCCCAGACTTGCCATTCTTCACATACATCCTCCACTCTCCAAGTTAACCTCGTGTTCCATTATAGATGCTGCGATTGCCCAACAGTTGTATTGGCATATGCTTATTTAATCTCCTCTACAGATAAGACAAATGGAGGCATAGAAAGTTAAGCAATGTACGCCCAAGGGAACATGTCTAGTCATTAGTAAAGCTGAGCATGAACCTTAAAATCCTTTCCCCCACTCTGATAATTGCTCCTCTCATAACCAAATGAACTGTCTCCCTCCATTTTCTAGAAAGGCTTTTCATATTCCTCCTCCCCTTTTTGAGATGGTCTCACTAAACTACCTAAGTGGGACTTGGATCTGTGATCCTCTTGTGTCAGACTTCCACGGTGCTGGGATTACATGCCTGCACCCCACTTTCTGCTCATCTTGCCATTTCTCAATGCCACTCCTCCCCACCATTCCCTGTCATCAACTTCCCACTTCCAGGAAGTGTTCTCCCTTGGTGAAAAACATCATCTCCGGTTCTCCATCCTCTTAAAAAAA
>PVIR01042100.1:0-12402 GCA_004026965.1 Petromus typicus | reverse complement strand
AAAAAAAAAAAAAAAAAAAAAAAAAAAAAAAAAAAAAAAAAAGGGCCGGGGAGTTAGCTCAGTGGTTGCAGCGCCTGTCTCGCAGGCGCAAGGACCCGGGTTCGATTCCCCGGTAACCACATAGCAATACTGGGTGTGGAGACCCACACCCAGCAACAGCCAGTACCACATACCACAGTGCCGGGCATGGTGGCTCACACCTGTAATCCCAGCACTTGGGAGGCAGAGGCAGGAGGATTGCTGTGATGTGAATTGGAGGCTGAGCTCAGGGCCAGCCTGAACCACAAAGCGAGATCCTGTCTCAAAAAACCTAAAAAAAAAAAAAAAAATATATATATATATATATACATATATATATATATATAAAATATATGTAAAATATATATATTATATATATGTAAAATATATAAAAAATATATATATATGAATAAATTCATCATTTGCTTTGAGAACTGGATAATCTGGAAAGTGCGTTCTTCTTCTAAAGGGAGGTAAAGCTAATGTTGCCATGTAAGCCTCTGACTGTCTTATTAGGTCTTCCAGATCTTTTCAGTTTATGCTACTGAAGTATCTTTTCAAGAGAACATGAACATACAGATTGTATGTAAAATCTCCCAAAATTTTAGCAACATTGGACAGATGAAAATTTTTATGTCTGAAATTCAGTCAAAAATGTTTCCAAGCCCCAGTTCTTCCAAATAGGAAAATAATAGTAACATTTTGAAGAATTAGAATAACTAGATGAGATAATATATGCCAAAGCTTGTAACATGGTAGCTAGCTTAGTAAGCCCTTAATAAATTTTGGCCATTATTATTTTGAGAAGCCCTATAGTATGAAAACCTGTTTAATTCACCTTTTCCTTGAACAAGACAGCATTTTTAAATTTAAAAAAATTTTATAATCCCCATTAACATCCCCAGCATTTAGAGTTTTCTGGTATATGTTTTGGGAAAATGTTGCTACAAATACAAATCTTAAGTAGTTTTCCATGTATGGTCAGTAGATTTTTCTGTTCTTTTTTCTCATCTGTAGGTGGTGCTCTCTATCTTCAGTAAAAATAATAGTATTTGTATTGGACTTTGTACTAATGATGAGCATTTTGTTACAGTGAAATGTAAAAGAAAGGGTAAAAAACTATTGAGGAATTCAGATTAAAAATTAAATGCTCATATGAGCCTCACAATTTATTGGTTTATAAATCCCACTCAAAGTTAAGCATATCTTTGTGTATTTAATCAATAGCATGTATTTAAATTCTAAAGAAATAAACTAAGCAGGATGTGGTGGTGCCTACCTGTAATCCCAGCACTATAGAAGACTGAGGCAGGAGGATAGCAAATTTGAGCCCACTCTGCAGAACTTAGTGAGACCTTGTTTCACATTTGAAAGAAAGAACAAAAGAAAGTAAAATAAAAAGGGCCTGAGGGTGTATGTAGCTCAGTAGGAATACCTGGTATGCAATCCCCAATGTGTGTGTGAGAAAGACACACACACACACACACACACACACACACACACACACGCAAGGAGAGAGAGAGAGAGAGAGAGAGAGGGACATCTTTGTAAATAGTTGAAATAGGAAGAAGCACTGGTTTTGGAATCAGGAGATACAGTTTTGAGTTGTTGACTGACAGCTGATAACTTCAGGCAACTCACATAAACTTTATAAATCTTAATTTCTTCATTCATGAAAGTGGGATAACGTGCGTATATACATATATATACATATATGTGTACATGATATGTAAAACTAGTTTAAAAATTTGCTTCTTTTCTAGATGAGTGTTTACACAAAAATTCAGTAATTCAAGTAACATTTTAAAGGCTAAACTGTCACTACTTTTGCAGTACTTTTTTTTTTGAAACAGGGTCTCACTTAGTAGTTCATACTGGCCCTGAGCTCACTATGTAGCCCAGGCTAGCCTTGAACTTACAGCAATCCTCCAGCCTCTGCCTCCTGAATGCTGGGATGACAGGTGTGAATCACCACATGTGGCATTGTGATATATGGTTACCAGGGATCTTGTGCTTGCCAGGCACATGCTAGAACCACTGAGCTAAATCCCCATCCCACCTTTGCAGCATTGATTTTTATTTTTTAATTTTTATTTATTTATTTATTTTTAGCTAGAGTCTCACTTTGTAGTTCAGGCTGGCCCTGAGTTCTCTGTGTAACCCAGGCAAGCCTCTAGCTCACAGTTATCCTCCAATGTCTGCTTCCAGAGTGCTGGGGTTACAGGCATGAGCCATCACACCCAGCCCTGTGCTTTGTGATACTGATTGCTGGTGGGTGTGAGTCACCATACCTGGCATTGTTGTATGTGGTTACTGGGGATTGAACTAGGGACCGTGTGATTGCAAGTTAGGTTCTGGAACCACTAAATCCCCAGCTCTTGATGGGTTTTTATTAGCAAAAATTGTTGTACTTACATATATATTTTTTAACTGCCTGGATATATGGAACATGTGCACTTAAATACATACAAATACATATATTCTGACATATTTGAGAAGTATGTTCAGAAGATCTGATGTTAGATAAACCTGAATAAGAAACTCAGCTCTGCACCTGAGCAATGGTATAAACTAGAGGTAGTTACTTAAAATTGCAACATATTCCTCCCGTCCAAAATCAACTACTGTGAGGATTAAATGGCATAATGCATGTACAAGGCTTGGCAGAATGCTTGGCTTATAGACTTATTTTCTTTTTGAGGATTGAAGCCAGATTTCATACAGGTTAGGCAAACACTGTCACACAGCTATTTCTCTAACTCTTTTCAAAATTTTATTTTGAGACAGTGTCTCGTTAAATTTCCCATGCTGGCCTTAAGTTGCCACTTGTGACCCTCCTGCCTCAGCTTTCTGAGTACTTGAGTTTATAAGAATACCATGACACTTAGCTCATAGGAAGCGTTTGATAAATATTAGCTACTACTTTTTTGTGTGTGTTTTACTGGGGATGAAACCCAGGGCTTGCACATGCCAGGCAAACATTCTACCATGGAGCTATGTTTCCAGTTCATCAATTTTGTCATTATTGTTTATTTGTGTTAAAAATAAAAGATCCAGACCAGGGATTTAGCTCAGTGGCTCCTGCCTTGCAAGTGCAAAGGCCTGGGTTTGATCGCTGGTAATCACATACAACAGTACTGGGCGTGGAGACTCACAGCCTCCAGCAATCAGAATCACATACTACAGTGCCGGGCATGGTGTCTCATGCCTGTAATCCCAGCACTTGGGAGGCAGAGGCAGGAGGATTGCTGTTAGTTCAAGGCTCAGCTCAGGGCCATCCTGAACTACAAAAGAGTGAGACCCTATCTAAAAAAAAAAAGAAAAGATCCAAATGCTCTTATTAGTAAAAATCACCTGCATTTCATAAAGCAATGAACAGTTTATTGTTGTGACTGTCTGATTACAAGTCCTTTACAGTGTTTCTCCTTTAAAAAAAAAAAAAGGTGCTAGGGATTGAACCTAAGGCCTAGTGCTTACATTAGGCAAATGCTCTACCACTGTATCTAATTTTTAAATCTAAGATTTATGCAATTTCAATTTTTTCTGTCACATGAACAACTTCTGGTGTCTAATTTTTTTTTTTTTTTGGTTGTTTAAAAGAAACTTCATCGGGGCCGGGGAGTTAGCTCAGTGGTTCCGGCGCCTGTCTCGCAAGCGCAAGGACCCGGGTTCAATTCCCTGGTAACCACATAACAATACTGGGCATGGAGACTCACGCCCAGCAGCAACCAGCATCACATACCACAGTGCCGGGCATGGTGGCTCACGCCTGTAATCCCAGCACTCGGGAGGCAGAGGCAGGAGGATTGCTGTGATGTGAGTTTGAGGCTGAGCTCAGGGCCAGCCTGAACCACAAAGCGAGACCCTGTCTCCAAAAAACCTAAAAAAAAAAAAAAGAAAGAAACTTCATCTCTTGGGCTGGACAAGTGGTTGATAGATTGTCGGTCATGTGAAACCCCCCCTCCCACTCATTCACACATGCATAGATGCACACACACAGAGAGATAAACATGAAGAAGTTTTACCACATTTCTTAGTAAAACATAGAGTAGAAGCCAAACCATGACCACATTTGGAATTAATGGCTTGTTAACTCAGGGAGAGTAAGCAGAAAAGGAAGCCATGTTTAGACTGAGCATAAAATATCTTAATAGGAAAAAACAACCTGCCTCAAGTTGCATTTTAAGCACTTTTTTATAAATACTATAGTGTTTAGTCATTGGGCCACAATATTATGCAAAATAATTTCATACTTTTGGCACCTATTTGGCAGATTTACTCCGTAATTTACTCAAGCAAAAATAATACTTCTGGAGGTTTGAAAATTCTGTATGTTTGTGTGTGTTTGTGATCACAGTAAAATAATTTTTTAAAATATTAAAATTTCTTAAGTATGTGTCTATTTGTTAAATAAAAGAATACATGAATCTATTACATTTTTCAGGAGAGTAGTATGTTAGTGGAATTTTTAAGGAAAATGGTCCATACACCTCCTGATGTATTCATTTACCAAATACAGTAACTGTAGAAAGCTTTGTCTGTCAGCCATTATTCTAGAAGTTGGGAATACCCTGGTCAACAGATAGATTATGTCCTCGTGGAATTTAATCTAGAAGTGATTATAAACTGATTCATTGATTTGACAATTTGTATTGAGTATCACTGTTCTAGGGCATCACTGTTCTAACTGTCCTATAACAGTTAATAAAACTAACAAATTCCTGTTCTGAAGGAATTTTCAATATATAAGGGGAATAAATAATAAGAGATAAAAAAATAAAACATTTTCTCACTACTAGTAAGAGGAAGCAAATGAAGTAGAAAGGACCGTATAAAATGTCAGGCAAGATTCCTGTGCCGCATGTGTTACTTCTTCCTCAAGGGGGAGTTTGCTTGGGGGAATGAAGAATTGTGCAATAGTCATCCTAAATTAAATGATTACTATGAAAGGAAAGCAAGATCCAATGGGAGCACATAACAACTATTTATTCTGTTCTGTAGATTTAGGAAAAGTTTCCCAGGAAGTATTATTTAAGCTGAAATGCAAAGGGGCCTGGCATAAACAGTTGAGAAGTTCTAAGTGTAGAAGTATGAAAATTTCTACTAATGCCATATAGAGGACTATTTTTGGTTCTCTCTGTATTGGTCAGCTTTTTATCAGTAGAACCAAATACCTGACACATAGAATTTAAAGGAAGAAAGGTTTATTTTTGCCCATGTTTCAGATGTTTCAGTCCATGATTGGCTGGCTTTAAGGCAGAAACTTCATGATGAAAGGTGCGTGGTGAAGCCAAGCTGCTCAGTTCCTGTTGGTTAGGAAGCACTACAGGGGCTCAGGGAGGGGGCTTGGGGGCCATACAGACCTCAAAGTCATGAGTATGTGGCCCACCCAGATATACCCAAAAATGTGATTTACCATCCCCCTAGTTGGCTCCCAAGCCAATCAAATTGATAGTTAAACTTACCTGTTAACTCTTGTATAAGTACACAAAACACAAAAGAAATTAATATATTGATTTTTTAGTAATTCATTCTAGAGTCAACCTGCCTCGAGTTACATCAGTAATGTTGCCAAATACTACTAGGGAAGTGCTTTTTGGTTCAAAAGCACTTTCTTATAACCTGTTAATCTTATTTAATAGACAGAAACATGGAGGGCCTGAGATGTTAGAAGTAAAATAACTTGTCCACACATTAAAATAATTTGTGTAACACAGTATACACAATTTTGGCGTGGGAGTCAAACTTAGACATTCTGGTCCTATTTGAGAGCTTAATTTACTATATTAATTATTTAAAATAGATTTCAGTTATACTATAGATAGAGTAAAATGACAGTGAAACACTTAAATTATTTACAGATTAAATGCTTCTACTTTATTACAAATGTATACTT
This sequence comes from Petromus typicus, assembly GCA_004026965.1. NCBI lineage: Eukaryota > Metazoa > Chordata > Mammalia > Rodentia > Petromuridae > Petromus > Petromus typicus. The sequence goes on along the minus strand of PVIR01042100.1, from coordinate 6,488 downwards.
TTGCCTAAGTTTGTTAATAATCTTATAACATATTTCAGTGTTAGGAAATTGTAGGTTTGGTTGTTGAGGGGAGAAAATGCATTTAAAATTCTAAATTGAGCAAGAAAATATTTTTTTAAATGTATTTTGTATTTGTGACTATTAATTTTACAAAGTATTGTGTTTTGATGTGTTTTCCTACATGCATGTATCATGTAATATCTATCCTTCCCGTTTCCTTCCTTTTTACTCCGTTTATTCCTTTCCTCCTGTCTCATAAATTATCTGAATAAGAACATCTTGAGAGAATGTTTTGACTGCATATATCTGCTAATAAATTCTGTTTTAAGTGAAAAATATTTTCTTTTTGTCATAGGTATTTGAGTGGTGGTACTTCCATAAGCATGGCACATCTTTTATTGAACAAGTATCTATAAACCATTTGCGACCCCTTATGGGAAGAACGGAAAGCAGCATCTCAGAGCCAAGTTGTCCTGACCACAGAGAAGGTGAAGCTGGCAGGCAGAATTTTTCAGGTGACTTTTTCAGTGTGTTTTCAGAGCTGTATTTTCAAGACTGAGTTTGACTATGAGAGATAAATTGAAAACAGCAGAGTTCTGTGGCCTATTTGTGTACCTCTCGTTCGCATATGAAACTTAAACATCAGTGTGATGGTGTTAGACTGTGAGGCCTTTGGGAAATGGTCCAATCATGGAAGAAGCTCAAGAATTCTAGAAATAGATTCTGAACATGGTAGTATTGTTAATGTAGGTTGAAACAGATTGGTTTCTAGTTTGAACTATTTGAAAGTCAAGAATTCACTTCTTGGGCCAGGGATTTAAGTCAGTGGTTCTGGTATCTGCCTTGTAAGCTCAAGGACCTGAGTTTGATTCCTGGTAATACATACAACAGTGCTGGGTGTAGTGACTCACACCCACTAGCAATCAGTGCCACATACCATAATGCTCGGCATTGTGGCTCATGCCTGTAATCCTGGCACTCAGGAGACAGAGGCAGAGGGATTGCTGTGAGTTATAGACTAGCCTGGGCTACATAGTGAGCTCCAGAGTGAGCTTCACTACAAAGCAAGACCCTGTCTCAAAAAAAAAAAAAAAAAAAAGAATTCACTTCTTTCTGTTTCCATAGTTTATCAGTTATAAAAAGGGGAAGTGAAAAATAAAAAAGCTTTCTCTGCTGTATTAGAAGAGATTTTCACATTTGCATACCTCACCCTGAAGAATGGGATAATATCCTTATATAAGAGACTACAAAGAGCTATTTCCTTCTTCTACTCTATGAGCATGTAGCATAGGGGTACCATTTGTACACTAGAAAGTGAATCCTCACCACAATAGACCTGTTAGCACCTTGATCATAGATATGCAGACTCCAAAACTATGACAAATTTTTGTTGTTTTTAAATGACCTAGTTTATTTGTGTACCAAATAGACTGAAACACAGGAGAACTTAATTATTTTACACAAATGTAGGCAATGCATAGACTAATCCTCTGTATCCAGTAATATAAAACAAATAATATAGGTAACTAGAAACATAAAATTTTCATAACCAAATAAAAATTACAGTTTTTTTTTTGATTATTGTACCTTTCACTTGGTACATGTAAAATAATATAGTAATGATACAAATTAATTCCATAAAATTCCCATAATGTGAACCAGGGATTTAGCTCAATGGTTCTGGCGCCTGCCTTGCAAGTGCAAGGGTCCAGGTTCAATCCCTGGTAACCACATACAACAATACTGGTAACCACATACTTCAATGCCGAGTGCAGAGACTCAGCCCACCAGCAGTCAGAACCACATGTCACAGCAAGCGTGGTGGCTCACGCCTGTAATCCCAGCACTCGGGAGGTGGAGACAGGAAGATTGCTGTGAGTTCAGTGCTGAGCTCAGAGCCAGCCTGAGCTGCAAAAGAGAGACCCTGTCCTCCCCCCAAAAAAAATTCTCATAATTTTTCATTTGTCCAATAAACTCCAACTATAGGTATATGTTAATTTAGTAGAAAAGTACTACTTGAGTTCAATGACTGGCACTTTTCAGATATAGTCAGGCAAAGTCCCTGAGGAAGTACCATTTAAGTAAAGCGCTAGAGGATGACTAGGATTAGTGTGAAGGGGTTGACAGCCATTCAAGTGCATAGGGAAGAACACTAATAATTTTCTTTCTCATCTCTTTTTTTCCTTTTCATATAATAATGACAGAACTCCTAAGAATAAGGCAGATTAAAATGAATATCTGATTTAGGTACTTTGTCACTGGGACAGAATACTCGACATCCACAATTTAAAGGAGGAAAGGCTTATTTTGGCTCACATTTTTTAGAAATTTTAATCCTTTTGTGGTTGACAGCATGATGGAAGGGTCTTAAGGGAAGAAAGCTGCTCATTTCATGACAACCTGAAAGCAGAGAATCAAGGGAGTATCTGGTAAAGGAGATGTAGTCTTTCAGGTCATACCCACAGAATCCTGCCTCTTAGCCAAACCCCACCTCCATAACACAAACACATGAAACTTTGGAGGCCATTTTAGATCTGAACCATAACTACATAGTTCTGTCCCCAAGAATCAGAAGGAGGGGAGAGAGGTAGGAAAAAGGAAGCAAGATATGTATAGGTACAAATTCCATACGGATGAATATGATAAGTATGTATATGTGTATATAGTAAAAATAATAAAAAAAAATAAAAAGGACTGGCCTAAGATGCACAACATGAGAGGGAAAAACGCAAACTTATGATGTACTTAGTTTTCCAAAGTGCTGGGGTTATAGGCCTGTATCACCATGCCCAGCTGCTGTGCAGTTGTGCTTCCTTAGTTGGAACGTCCTTTATCTCACAGCGTTTTGCTGATGTTTTATAGTGACTCACTGTGTTCATATGTCACCTCTTCTCCATAGCCTTCCCTGGTTTTCCCAGAGAAAAATGAATTACTTCCTTTTCTTTGTCTTGGAACAGAACATACGTTTCGTGTAGCCACTTGTCACACAATTCAGGCCATTGTTTACATGACTAACTCTCATGGTATATTTAATTCAGTTTAATAAGTCAGTTCCAGATGGTGTGGTAGACTCCAGGAATATAAAAGTGAACAGTTTTAAGAGTTCATATTTTAGAGGGAAACTGAAAACCAAATTGATAATCACAGTGTAATATTGTTAGTGCCAAAAATGAGTTATGAACCTAATACTGTGGAGACAGAAATAAGGGACTAGATTTAATTGTGTACTTCTTGAGTGCAGGAGTGATTCATGCTTCGTTTGTCTGTGTACCTGCTGTGCTTAGCATACAGTAAGTAGGTAATGAATGTTGGTTAAGTTAAAAATTTAACTTCATTTGAATAAACTTGCATTTTGCCTCTTGTTTTTCAGAATGCAAGGTATGGAGAAACCCTCTAAACCTTTTCAGAGGAGCAGAATATAGGAGGTATTAACATTTTGCTTTTAAGTATAACTGGTCTTACAGTAAAAGTACTATGGAAACATTTGTTTTATAGAGATATCACAACCTCTTTTAGTTGGTGATAGTTTAGTTTTTAGTTTATAACCAGATGAAATGATTAACGCAAGGTTTAGTTGAACAGTATCTTGACTGTGTTTACTTTTATAATCATGAGAAAGATTGTTTCAAATCATAAGTTGTACTGTATAATAAGTATGTAATAGACCCCTAGTTTATTATGTTAGAAAACGTCTTTAATTTTTTTAGTTTTTGTGGTATTAGAAATCGAACTCCTTAAATTTACCATTGAACTATTAGAAAACCTCTTTAATTTTTTTAGTTTTAGTGACATTGGAAATTGAACTCTTTAACTTACTACTGAACTATATCCTCAGCCTTCTTTAAGACAGAGTCTTGTTAAGTGGTAAACTTGTCAGCCTTCAGTGTAGCTAGGATTAGTGGTATGTACCACCATGCCTAGTTAGGAGCCTTTAAAGGAGAAATTATTATTATTAATTATTATTATTATTATTATTTAGGTTTTTTGAGACAGGGTCTCGCTTTGTGGTTCAGGCTGGCCCCGAGCTCAGCCTCAAACTCACATCACAGCAATCCTCCTGCCTCTGCCTCCCGAGTGCTGGGATTACAGGCGTGAGTCACCATGCCCGGCACTGTGGTATGCGGTACTGATATCTACTGGGCGTGCGTCTCCACGCCCAGTATGGTATGTGGTTACCAGGGATCAAACCCCGGTCCTTGTGCTTGCAAGACAGGCACCGGAACCACTGAGCTAAATCCCCGGCCTAAAGGAGAAATTATTAAGGTTGCTAGATAAGAATTTCAGGCTGGTCTTGAACATATTACGTAACTTAGGCTGGTCTCACACTTGTGGTGATCCTACTACCTCAGGCCCCTGAGTGCTGGAATTACAGATGTGCACCAGCACACAGGCATGTCCTCTTTGATTTTAAAGGTAGAAAATCTTTTAAAAAGAGTTTATAATGTGAGTTATGTCATTTGGGGCAAACTTATTTCTAGTTCTTGGTCCTCAGTTTTCTCAATTATAAAACAAGAGTGTTCCATTTAATAATCAAAATAGAAAAGAATTTGTAAGATTGATTTTTGAAGTTACAGTTGTCAGCATATACCTATGTGTGTGTGTGCTCAGTTTCAAGATTTGCGTATTTGAAGATTCACTAGAAAACATCAAACTGTTTTTTTTGTTTAAAAAAATTTTTTTTTGTTTTTCCAGTACCAGGGATTAAGCTTAGACATTTGTGTGTGCACGGTAGATGTGCTACGCTTGAGCTAAATCCCCGTCCCTGAATGTGAATGTGAACTTCATTTACACAATAGTACTGAGCACTGTGTTTTTATATTGATTTTATATTGCCATTTCCATCTAGTATAGCTGTGTGTATTTCTCTTCTAGTTTAAACTATATATAAGAAAATATTTTTTGAAATTTATGAACAAGGACATTTAGCCTTCATTTTTGTTTTGCAGAGGACCATGCTTTGCCGAGAAGTAGACTAGAGCATATTATTTAGTTCACTGGAGAGAGAGAATGGCTATTCTGTATGAGCTCTGTGAAAAATGATGGAGATAGAAAAGTGATAAAGCAGTAATCCTCATACTTAAGGACTTTTTCTGAGTCAGTAGTATCCTAGGAGGTGAAAACTAAGTTTTAATGAGAGATGCCATTAACTTATGTTAAGAGATTTTGCAAGAAAGAGATCCTTATACTCTTGAATGAGATAAATCAGACACACATGTTTAAATACTGTATTGTTTCTCTGGTGTGAGAAACTGGAAGTAAGAATCAAAATGTATAATAGATAATGAGAAATGGGAAGAAAATTTTAAATGAGGGGAAAGAAAGGAAAGGGAAGGGGGAAAGAAAGGACAAGAAATAAAGAATATGAGGGAAAAAATGCAAATAGGTTTTGTGACTAACGAAAGAGGAGTCCAAGGGAGAAGAGGGGAATGGGAAAAAAAGAAGTAAGATATATCAAGTAGAGGTACAAATTCTGTATGAAGTTTTTATTATGTATATCTGAAATGTATCAATAAGTGTTTTGCTTCAGAAAAAATCAGTTGAACATAAAAAAAAAAATCAAAGTGTTATGTTTCAGTGGGTCTTCTTTTTTTTTTTGGAGACAGGGTCTCCTTTTGTAGTTCAGTCTGGCCCTGAGCTCACTATGTAGCCCAGACGGGCCTGGAACTCACAGCAATCCTCCTGCCTCTGCCTCCCAAGTGTTGGGATTACAGGCGTGAGCCACCACACCCAGCACTGTAGTATGTGGTACTGATTGCTGGTGGACCGAATCACCACTCCTGGCATTGTTGTATGTGGTTACCTGGGATTGAACTCTTTTTGCACGATGCTGTAACCACTGAGCTAAATCCCTGGCCCCCAGTGGGTCTTATTTTACAGGACAAAAAAAAAAAAAAAAGAAATAGATTCGTGAATTTCTCTGTTCATCACTAAAGTTCTTGAAGTTATTCCTTGTTATACAGAAAACATTTCATGCAGACCTAAAAGACATTTCTTTTTTTTTTTTAGGTTTTTTGAGACAGGGTCTCGCTTTGTGGTTTAGGCTGGCCCTGTAAAAGACATTTTTTAAAACAAGGAATATTTATGCTTTTTTAAATGATTAAATGAAATGTAATGAAAATGTCTAAATTGTGTTTCTAACCGTTGTGTGTTTCTAGAGTTTAAAGCCACTCTGTAGCCAACCCTTCACATGTGTATAGAACTCTCTGATATGTATATTCCATAGGTTAGCTTCTGTCCAGGCTCCATTTGTGTCCCAATCCTTATTTTTATATTATTGAATCTTTTTACTTCTCATTTAGGTTGTTGGTGTTATACATTACATTTTAGCTGCTGTAAATAATATTAATTAATACGTCTTGTTAAGGAATAATATGTCTTATTAGGATTTTTAAAAGTTTTGTTTACTTATCTTCTATCATCCTGGTCAGTCATCTCCAGGTTCTCACCCATGCTAGGCAAGTCCTCTACCTTTAGCTATACCTCAAACC
>PVIR01042099.1:0-12411 GCA_004026965.1 Petromus typicus | reverse complement strand
AGAAGAGTTTTAGAGTATGTTCACTTGTTGATTTTCTTACTGCTTTGGTGTTGAGAAATGCAGTTTTAAAATGTTTCTTAGACTTTCTTGAAAGTTCTGGTGAGAGCTCTATCATTCAGCCCTCATGTTGCAAGACTGTGACTCTGCCAGTATTAGTTGACTGGGTGCTCCTTGGCAGGGTTCGCGGCTCTGCAAAGGTACTTAAGAAATGAAGACCCCCCCTCTACGCCTAGAATTTCTGAGTTGAGCTCATGAAAACTGACATAAAATTTGATGACCTTCCCTTTTGACCTTTTAGCCACATAACAAGAATGACTGTGATGCAGATGTCTCCATAAAAATAACATGGACATACCCAGGGTGGACATGGCGGTCCACTGGAAAGTGCAGGTTCCTGATGAGATGCTGTATTATGTCACTTGTGAGGCTGGCTAATGGACGTGGGGGCAGTGGTGAGTTACTGATGTGCCATCCACTGCTGAGATTCAGGATTGTAATGCAAGTCCTGCAAGTCTGTTCACTTTGTTTTGACCAAATCCTGTGCAGTGGGCTATGTAACAGATTTACTTTTCACATTTGCTGTTCAGAAAATAGGGTTATGTTGCAGGGAATATTCTCTGAAACGTTAAAGAACAAAACTGTAGGCACAGTAGCACTGTGGGGGAAACACGTGACACATGATTCATTCTTGATTTTGTTTACTACTTTATTATCAGGTTTTTTTATACCTACAATTTGTTCTGTGCTTTTTGTTTGTTACAGGAAGTAAAAATTTACTTGTTTTTGCCTTTTATAGTTTTTCACTTCTACGATTTTAATGAAGCACACCTTATTTTACGGGGTGTGTGATTGAGAGTGTATGGCCAAGGAAAGAAGACATGGCTCTTTATTTTTTCTTTCTTTCTTTCTTTTTTTTTTTTTTTGAGGCAGGGTCTTTCTTTTTCTTGTACTTTAGCCTGGCTTTGAGCTCAGCCTTGAACTTACAGCAATCCTCCTGGCTCTCCCTCGTGAGTTCTGGGATTATAGACATGAGCCACCATGCCCGGCAATGTGGTCAGTGGTACTGCTGTTGGTGGGTGTGAGTCTCCATACCCAGCTTTGCTGAAAGTGGTTGCCAGGGATTGAACCCAGGCCCTTGCACTTGAATGGCAGGCACCACAACCACTGAACTAGATCCCTGACCCATGTCTCTTATATTTAACTTTTAAGACAAGAGCAGCAATGAAACTAGGAAGTCTTTAGACTACACTTTGGTATTTTAAGTAAGCTACAAATCAGGACATGGCAACTTGTGCTGATGAAATGCCGAAAGATGAATTGCATTCCCCAAATACTTGGGCACTTATACTGTTCATTGGGCATTAGTGTTTCAGTATTGGACTATGCTTGCGGTGTCAGCAGAAGAGAAATTTTCAGTTAGGAAAAATTGGGACAGTTTTGCCATTTTTGTCTCATGTGAAGTTGGAAGGTTTGGACAGCAAAAGGATGAGGGAGAGACTGGGATGGAAAATTACAGCATGAGAAACAGAGTAGGAGTCAGGGCAGTCAGAAGAGGAGGAAGAAGGCAGGTGAGTGAGAGAGCGAAGGGAGGAGCAGAATTCCACAGGCCTTGCTTTGGCACCTGTGTCTCCCCCACCTAGGATATAAGCAGAGCCTTGCATGTCCTCTCCATCAGCACATTTGTCTTGGAGAGAGGAAGCCACATCCCATTCCGTTGAAAAGTCCTTTTCATGATGCTACCTGGAATGGAATTTGCCACACTTTCACTGAGCAGTAGATTGGGCAAATTGTATATGTGTAAATGAAAATAGAGTCAGATTGGTTGTAAGGCCATGTGGGAAAGAGAATAGAACTTGTGCCTTGACAACAGTTGTGGGATCTTGAGTTACAAGCAGGTTGAGAGAAAAACTGTACACATAGAAATGTGCTCTGTCTGGGAAAATGTATGGTTTTTACATAGTAGGAACAAGATTTTACTGTTTTCATGTTCTTTCTGTGATAGTATGGATTCTGTATTGTAGTAAATGTTTTGAATTTACAAAAAAATAAAAATCCTGGTTCTGGGAAATTTTTATCTGACCTCAGTTTAAAAATGTGAATTCCTCTCAATCTTCAGAAATTTTTTTACTCTTCTTGCTCTGTAGTGTATGTGTAGTTCACATGTGACCACAAGATATAGCTCCCTACACTCACAAGGCCAATGGTGAATTCACAGTGTTCCCAAGTTCAAAGCACGAGCAGGAAGATGATCAAGAGCCCAAAACCAGTTTTTTTTTTCTACTGACATTGTAACACTAGTGCCACTTGATGCAGCCCTCTTCCATACTTGACTTGGTCTCAGTATTCCAAAATGGATCTCTGGTTATTCATAAAGTCATATGTAGTCAAAGAGAAATGCAGTGAATAGAAGGAAAGGAAATATGAAAGAGTTTGGTAAATGTGCTAGACCTGCACTTAATCATCTTCTTACTCTACTCTCTTCTGACTTTTGTTTTTGTAATTGACTCTGGAAATGTAAGGTTCTTGCTTTCCCTCGTGCTTCCTCATTCCAGGCACTTTGAGTCCCGTTGAGTTTAGCCAGTTTGCCAGTTGAGATTTTCCCATGAATAATACAGAGGAGAATATTTTCATCCTAGGGAGACTTTAAAATTTCCTCTCCCAGTCAACACAGGAAGATGCCACTAAGTGAAGAAGGTAAGTCTTTCTGTGTTGAAAGTTTTTTTCGTAAAATCATCATATAATAGGCCCTTGGAATCATGTGAGTTAGAGAGTCTCTCGTACTCCTTTTGTTGATGTGAAACTTAATCTCATTAGACGAACACTATTTCTTCCATTTCTGATACTTTTCACTTTATTTGTTTACTTGATTTACTGAGTAATGATGTTTGTGTTCGTCAGAATCGAAGTTTATTTTAGAAAGTGTAATAAGATGCCAACTGAGAATTGAAATGGGGCCGGTGGTTTTGTTCAGTGGTGTTGGTGCCTGCGTAGAAAGCACAAAGTCCTGAGTTGAACTCAAGGTAACCACATAGCAGAAAGTCGTGCGGGGTCTCTCATACCTATAAATCCAGCAATGATCACTCCATACAACAATGTCATGATGGTGATTCTTGCCTGTAATAGCAATACTAGGGGAGGCAGAAGCATGAGGATTGCCACTATGTGGAGGCCAGCCTGTGTTGGGCCCAGACGTTGTGCTACCTAGGGACGGACCAGAACTACTGAGCTAAATATCTGGCCCCATTTCAATTTTCAGTTGTCTTTTTAAAATAATCTTTTTAAAATTAAAATTTAAATTTCATTAGTACATGCATCCTCATTCTTTTTTTTTTTTTTTTTTTTTTTTTTTTTTTTAGGTTTTTTGAGACAGGGTCTTGCTTTTTGTGGTTCAGGCTGGCCCTGAGCTCAGCCTCCAACTCACATCACAGCAATCCTCCTGCCTCTGCCTCCCCAGTGCTGGGATTACAGGCGTGAGCCACCACGCCTGGCACTGTGGTATGTGGTACTGGTTGCTGCTGGGTGTGGGTCTCCACACCCAGTATAGTTATGTGGTTACCGGGGAATTGAACCTGGGCCCTTGCGCTTGCAAGACAGGCGCCGGAACCACTGAGCTAACTCCCCAGCCCCCATCATCCTCATTCTTGATAGTAACACAATTCAGAAGAACTATATATCGGAAACAGCCTATAGGTCCACCAGCAGAAGAATGGAGAGAAAATATGTGTATTTACGTAGAATGGAATACTATGCCATAAAGAAGGACAAATGAGTAACTTTTAGGAAGATGGACCATGTTGAGATTATAATGTTAAATGAAGCAAATCAGACTCACAGGTTTAAATAGCACTTTGTGTCACCTATGTGAGGAACCCTAATTACTAACAAAGATTTTGCACAGTAAAATGTAGCAAATAAGAAATGGAAGATAGTGCTGGGGATTTAGCTCAGTGGTTTTGGTGCCTGGCTTGCAAGTGCAAGGACCTGGGTTTTATTTCCACTAACCAGATACAACAATTCTGGGTGTGGAGACTCATGCCCACCAGCAATTAGAACCATATACCACAGTGCCAGGCATGGTGGCTCATACCTGTAATCATAGCACTTGGAAGGCAGAGGCGGAAGAATTACTGTGAGTTTAAGGCTGAGCTCAGTGCTAGCCTGAATTAGAAAAGTGAGACCCCCTTCTCAAAAAAAGAAAAGAAATGGAAGACAGATTTTTTTTTAAATATTAAGATTAAAATTTTGCTAATGTTCAATTAGTAAAATTTAAATATTGAGAGAAAAACCTGTAGAAAGGAAATAGATGGGGCAAAGGAATATTTATTTTTTGCTTTTTAAAAAAATTATCATCTGGGGCCGGGGAGTTAGCTCAGTGGTTCCGGCGCCTGTCTCGAAAGCGCAAGGGCCCGGGTTCGATTCCCTGGTAACCACATAACAATACTGGGTGTGGAGACCCCACACCCAGCAGCAACCAGTACCACATACCACAGTGCCGGGCGTGGTGGCTCACGCCTGTAATCCCAGCACTCGGGAGGCAGAGGCAGGAGGATTGTGATGTGAGTTGGAGGCTGAGCTCAGGGCCAGCCTGAACCACAAAAGAGAGACCCTGTCTCAAAAAAAAAAAAAAAAAAAATTATCATCTTTATTGGTACATTATGTATACACATAATGATTGCATTCCACATTGAAAATTTGTACCATTATATGATACAACTTAATTCTCATTTTTTTCCCATTCCCTTACCCACCCTACAACTCTTGCCCCCTATATACATAAGTTTTGTTTCCCTTTTTTATTACCATCCCATTATTTTTACTCTCATTCCTTTATTATTAATTTTGTGAGGAATCTCCAGATTCAGGTCCATAGTGATTGTACTACTTTTACTTACATTACCTGAAATAGCGTGGCAAGGATTTTTTTTCCCTCAGCTTTGCTAGCTTTGGTTAGTATCTGATTTCTTCATGATGGCCATGTTTTTCTGGGGTAAATGGGCATCGCAGTATTGTTTAAATAGGCATTTCTCTAATAGCCAATGATGTCGACTATTTATGCATTTATTAATTAGAAATTTGTATTTTCTCTGATTTTGCATTTCATATGCCTGTTTTCTGACTGGATATGCTATTTTGTTGCTCTGATTTTTTTGAGTTCTTGATCTCACAGATATTATTCCTGTGTCTGAGGAGTAGGTAGCAAAATATTTTTTCCATTCTATAGGTTTTCTTCTTACTCTTTTCGGTTGTCCCTTTTGGTATGGTGCCGAAGCTTTTTAATTTGATGTTATCCCACATGTGAGTACACAGTATTGTCTGGTGCAAACTATTTTCTGTTCAGTAAATCTTGCCCTACATATGTAGCCTTAAACATTTTAACCACATTGTCTTTCAGTGTGTTTTTGGACCACTTAGCTCTTTGATCAATTTTGATATTCGTTTCATCCATAGTGAGAGACATGAGCCCAGATTCAGTGGTCAGCATGTGGTTAGCCCGGTTTCTGAACAGTGGCTGTGAAAGAGACTATCCTTCTCTCAGTGTATGTTTTCCTCTGTCAAAGATCAGATACTTTAATACTCTTGGAGCGGTTTCTACATCCTGCAATCAGTTCCATCAATTCTCATGTCTGTTTTGCCAGTACTTTGGTGATTTTTTTGTAGGGTAGTTGTGAAATTAATATTCAAGTGTAGGATTCTAATGCCTGCATGTTTGCCTTTGTTGTCCAGGATTGCTTTTGGTATTCTAGCTTTTTTGCCACTGTCTATGAACTTCAGGAATTTTATCTCCAGTTCTAAGAAAAACGTGGCTGATATTTTGATTGCGATTGCATTTCATCTTTATCAGTTTGGGAAGTATATCCATTTTGTCTCTAGTGGTTTGGTCTATCCAAGAACAATTGATGTAATTTCATTTGTGCTATGCTTTTGATTTCTGTTTTTTTTTTGCATACTGTAGTTTTCACTGTAGAGCTTTTGCATTATTTTTGTTGGTTTCATTTCAAAAGAATTACATTTTTTTATGCAATTGGAAGATACATTGGTCCTAATTTCTTTCTGAATGGGCTAATTTTTAGTGTAGAAGAGTGCAATGCATTTTTGTATGCTGACTATGTACCTGCTGCATCACTAAATTAAACATAATAATAAATTCCAATTCTGTATCCTGGCATATACATCCTCACACAGAATGAAGTATGAGATTAAATATGTGTCACAATCTCCAAATCTCTGCAGGATTAGTCAATATTAGCGGCTCAGAAGAATGCCTATGTGTTATGGCTTTCAAGTCAGTCTCCTGCTTTGCACTTATTTCATCCTGTCCTGCTGAACTTTTGAGACTTCTAATCCCTCAATATCTCTTGATTTCAGTCTTCTTTGTTTGTCCTTTCTTCATCCATGTGCACTCTTGAGAGAGAGCTACTGTTTACATCCTGCCAGACATATCTCCTTCCAACACACAGTATCATATTTCTCTGACCCTACAGGGATCTGTTCCAAAGGTTTTATGCCCCTTACATTTTATAGAGGGAGACTGTATACCACAGAACTGGGACCTCACATGGAAAATGTAGAGAGAGAGCTCAACTTTATTGTACAGTGTGACCCTGTGAATACACAAACTTTAACAAATTGTTCTGGAATAGCAATTCCGACTGTGTTCAAGGGACCTATGATGACATGTAAACCATATTTGTCCTTTTCAGTTGTTACTGTTGAATTAAACACTGTTTTGTGTTATGAAGGATCTTGCTTCATGGATACAAAGCACCTACATAAGCTATATGGACAAGGGTGAAAGCAAACAGGATTTCTCACACCTATTATCATCTTAAAGCAAAATTAGATTATTCTACATTTAGCAGAATTTTTCGTTCTATCCCTACTTTAATCTTTTCTGTCAGCCATGCCCCAGTGTTATTACCTCCCTTGCCTTACATGTTTATATAAGTCCATTAGGTCCCAGTGTCGTTGTATAGTTCTGTGTGTAATTTTAGCTTACTGCTTCTGTGAGAGCAATGCAGTCAAGTGGCTCAGTCAACTTCAGTGTGCTTCAGATATGCCATCCTACAAGGAAACCAAACTGCAAAACATTAGTAAATGTTCATAGAAATGTAAAAGGAAGTAGAATTCCTGTGGGGCCTCACAGTTTAAAGCAGTGCTAACAATTTACTGAGAACATTCATAGAATGATAGTGAGAAAATAACACTGATCCAATGTTAGCAGATGTAGTAGAAATTAACTGGGATTACATAGTTTAATATGCACGTATTTTAAGAGTGGTGGGAATTCTATCAGCATTTTCTTTTTTAGTTTTTTTTGAGGCATAGTTTTTTAGTTTTTTTATAGTTTTTAGTTTTAGAACTTTAGAACTTTGTAGTTCAGGTTGGTCTTGAACTCAGCCTTGAACTCAAAATCCTCTTGCCTCTGCATCCTGAGTGCTGGGATTACAGGCATGAGCCTCCACACCCGGCATTGTGGTATTTGTCACTGATTGGTGATGCATGTGACTCACCATACCGGCATTGTTGTATGTGGATACTGGGGATTGAACCTGGGCCCTTGGGTGTGCAAGGCAGGTGCCAGAACTACTGAGCTAAATCCCTAGCCCTCTATCAGCATTTTAACATACACTGATTTATGCAAAACTTCCACAATAGGGATAGGCGATGATTTCATCACCATGTCTAACCTTTTCTCTCCACAGATCGGAGACACAACTTTGCCAGAGTTTAACTTCTGACAGCCCAAGCCATTTCCATCACGTAAAATCTGTTCCATTGAAGAATTTTATGGGAATGGAATTTCACTTTGTTTAGTACTAATTATTAATTTTTTTTTTTTGAGACAGGGTCTTGCTTTGTGGTTCAAGCTGGCCCTGAGCTCAGCCTCCAACTCACATCACAGCAATCCTCCTGCCTCTGCCTCCCGAGTGCTGGAATTACAGGCGTGAGCCACGACGTCCGGCACTGTGGTATGTGGCACTGGTTGCTGCTGGGCGTGAGTCTCCACACCCAGTATGGTATGTGGTTACCGGGGAATCGAACCCGGGCCCTTGCGCCTGCAAGCCAGGAGCTGGAACCACTGAGCTAACTCCCCAGGCCCTGTTGAACGTTTTTTACTCAGCATGACATTGAAGTCAGTTGCAGTTGTCATGGATATCATGATTTATTTTTAATATGTCATATTATGCTAATATACAAATGATCTTAGATTTTATTAATCTATACTTTTTGAAAAATAATTTGAGTATGTTTATTTTGGTGCTGTTACCAATCAACCTACAATTTATATTTGTTTATGTTTTGTATTTTCTTAGGTAAATTATTCTTTAGTCATATAATTAGCATAGTTTTATAAAGAGTTACAAGATTATTTCCAGCTATTCCACAAACTTTTCTCTACCTATTGTCAACATGTGACTGATGAAAGTATTAGATATTCTCACCAGCAATTAATATTTTAACAATTTTTTCCTGATATTGTGGGGTATGCCTATACTCCCAGCACTAGGGAGGCAGAGGCATGAGGATCTCCACAAGTTGGAGGTCGACATGAGCTCCATAATGAGTGAAGGCCAGCATCAACTATAGAAATCGTAAGCAACAGAATAAGGGTAAGTGGACATGGATGGGAAGATGAGCATTCATCTTTCAGCAGAAGACAGACCTGAGCACTGAGACATGATTTCACAAGTTTCCGATCTCCTTGAATTATCTCCCTCAGACACTTTGCTGCAGGAGCTAAGTTTTTCCCAACAGAATACATGGAGACACTGAGTCTGGAATTAAATAGCAGACAAAGCTTAGTATGCCTGTTCTCTGACAAACATGCCCTCTCTCAAGCACATAACCTGGCTCTGGGTCTGGTCCAGTCAGGTAAGGAGCGCTCTTGAATGGGGAAAAAGCATTCACCTCTGACCCGGGTGGGATCTCCAACTCAAACAGCCTTGTACTTTTTTGGGGGGAGGCAGGGATACAAATGTATTTTCCTGGCCAGGATATGAGTGTACTTTCCAATCTGACATCTTAGGAGTGTGCATTGGAAACAAGACTGTTCATTCATTGTAGATGAATAGTGGGAGAAGCATACTGCAGTGGAGGGGAAAAAATGGAGGAAAATTAGGTGGAGGTGCACGGACAAATGTAGTGTGGTGCCCAGATCAAGGTGCTCCAAATGGATGTCTTCTGGAGTGTGTTCAAAGGAGAAGGCCTCAGGTCACCATGGGAGACTAGCTCAGGCCAGCATGGCAAGCACTAGGAAAGAGCTAACAAGGAAGGATGTCATGTACCACCAGGTTGTCAGGAGAGGAGCAGATCAACACAGTCAGCATGGTGTATCACCTCTACGAGGAATCTGGAGCAAAGCACTGAGTAATCCATGCATACTGAATCCCAGAGATGGACGTGTGATATGAAGGAATGCAAAGTTTTCACTTCCTCAATTCTGTGACAGCCCTAGTGATGAAGAGACTGTTGTTCTTTTTTCTCTTCCCTTTCTGTCCCTTTCCTTCCTCTGCCCTCATGCCCCGTCCCATCCCTTCATTTGCCTTCTCTTCCTTTCCCTTCCCTTCCCTTCCCTTCCCATGACTTCCCTACCCTTTCCATTCATACCTCTTATGTACCTTCCCTTCCTTTCCCTTACTGTCTCGTCTCCTCCCTTCCCTCCTGGTCCCTTCCTGCCCCCCTTGCCTTCCCTGCCTTTTGCTTCCTTTCCTTTCCCTTCCCTTTCCTTTCTTTCCCTTCCCTTCCTTTCACTTCTTGGCCAGTCCCTTCCCTTCCCATTCTGTCACATGCTTTCCTTTGCCTTCCCTTTCCCTTTCTTCTCTTCCCATCCCGTACCCTCCGTTCCCTTTATATCCCTTCCATTTCCATCCTGTCCCATCCTCCCTTCTCTTCCCTCACATTCTCTTCCCTTCCCTTTTCTTCTCTTTCCCTTTTTTCCTACGCTTTCCAGTTCCTTCGCTTCCCTTCCCTTCCCTTCCCTTCCCTTCCTGTCCCATCTCAACCTGTCCTTTCCCTCCTTTCTCTTCCCTTCCTTTCTCATCCCTTAACTTCCATTTCCTTCAATTCCCTTCACTTCCTGTCCTTTCCCTTCATTCCTTTTCCCTCCTGTCCCATCCATTTCTGTCCCTTCCCTTCCCTTCCCATCCCTTCCTGTCCTGTCCCTCCTCTCCCTTCAATTCCCTCCTTTCCCTTCTCTTTCCTTTTTTCCCTTCACTTTCCTTCACTTCCAGTCCCTTTCCTTCCCTTCCTTTTGCTTCCCTTCTCTTCCATTTACTTCCTGCCCCTTTTCTTCCTGTCCCTTGCCTTCCCTACCCTTCTCTTCCTCTACCTTCCTTCCCTTCCCTTCTGTTCTCTTCCCTTCTCTTCCTTTCCCTTCTCTTCTTTTCCTTTCCCTTTATTGCATCACATGACACGTCTTAATTCTCATTTATGGTATCAGTTCTCTGGTATGAGAAACTGAAGTCGTAAATGAAGCCTACAACTTATTATAAGACTGTTTTCTGAAAGAAGAAGTAGAGCTTGAAATGCTGAGTGTGATGGAGGGAATCCATATCCATGAAGGGAGACCTTTAAGGTCATACAGAAGTCAAACTAAGGAACCTAGGAGAGGACTTAGAGGCCAGTGCCTTGATGAGAAGCCAGGCATGCACTGTGGATGTAGATGGCACTGATTTCCACCCCCACAGTGCAGTGGAGGTAGGTGTAGCGAGTGGTTTGGGATTTGGGAAATGGGATGGTCAAATGTCCACAGTAAGAACATTTGTACAATGTCCTTGGAGCTAAAGTGAGCACAAGAGTTGGGAGATGAATACCAAGAAGGTGCAGAAGAATGCAATTGGTCTTAAGAGCTTTCGAGACTAGAGGAAGGTGAGGTGGCTAATGTGCACCCTTAAAATCTGAGCAAAGAAAGGAGTTCTATGGAGCTCTTTGGAAAAGGAAGACTTCAGAGGTCCAATGAGTGGTTGAAGGGAAAGTCCTCATTTAATGAATATCAGAGCACTGGAAGCTGAGCCATACACTCAGCATCTCAAGCTCAAGGGTCGACTGTCAGGCTGTGGCTGTGCCTCACTGATTCATAGAAAATCTAAGGCAGATGTGAACTATTGGGTGTGATATTTCAACTAGCATTCTGGAGAGACAATACCACAGTAGTACCTCCTTCTCTGAAGGAGATCTCTATATCTAAGCAGCCCGGGAGAGTGAGGGTGCTGTATAACTGTCGGTGGGGCAGAGCTCATGACGTGATGATTGCCTGAGAATCTCTTCCTCTCTTAGCCCTGGTCTCTGGGATATAGTAAGATGTCTTTTGGGTTTGAAGAGTCACCTTCAGAGCAGGAAAAGTGAGCAGTGTAGGATTTGCTTGCAGTGAGTGATGAGTGAGGCCATAAACTCTGAGGACCTCAGCATCAACACAGAACGCTGCTGTAATACCCCATCTCTGTCACCACCCCAGAAAAGCAGAGGCAGGTTCCTGCCAGTGCTGCCTAAGATGCTAAAATGGATCTGTCTTCATCTTAAATGACAGAATGATACGAACAGATCCACTGTCTCTCTGTAGAGCACTGCTCTCATAGAGTTCCACGGAAGAAGTGTTGTCCAAAGCCAAGAGGTAGCTCTCTACTGAGGGTGCTGACTAAATTTTATTCTCACTCTTCCAGCTGCCCGTAGAAGCAACTCTCCTGTCCATGCTCTTCCACCTGTAGTCTGACCATTTTCATCCTGCCTCGTGGTCAGAATTGCAAAGTCTGAGCCCATTAGAAACACGCTCAATCTGGAGGTGGCAAACAGGGTTGTACACAGACACAGGAAGAGGTAGCATCAGCAGCAGTTTCAGCAAAAGCTGCAGCAGCAGCAGAACCAGCTTCAGCAAAAGCTGCCTCAGGAGCTCCAAGAGCAGCAGCACCAACACTATCACCAACTGTAAAAGCAGATCAGCCTTACGACTAGCAGCCGCAAAAGCAGGTAATTCAGCAGCATCAGCAGCATCGACCAAAGGTACTGAAGCATTAAAAGTATTCAAAGCAATAGCAGTAGTAGCACCAGCTGGAGTAGAGAGAAAGAAGAGGCTCTTTCTCCTGGAAGCCAGAGCCCACCAGCTACTTTGTCCAGTAGTCATGTCTGCACATGTGGCAGGTGATCTCCACCTACTAGTGCTCTCTCTGCTGAGGGCTTTTGTGCCAGATCTGAAAACCCTTCGACTTTAGAGGACAAGGAGAGCATTTCTCAGTTCAGTTTCTCCAGCAAGGCTTCATCTGAGGACTTTCGGGGCACAGTTGAGCTGCTGGAGCTGTTCATGCTCCAGAAATTCCGTTGGATGCAGTTTATGACCAAGGAAGAGTTGTTCAAGTATGTCGGCCCGATGGACAGACGTGACTTTGCTGTGATTTTCAGGACCGCCTGTCGGCACCT
>PVIR01042098.1:0-12432 GCA_004026965.1 Petromus typicus | reverse complement strand
ATTGGGTCATTAAATTTGGGTGGGCTGATTTTTTTGAGCTCTTTATATATTCTAGATAATAGCCCTTTATCTGAGGAACAGCTGGTAAAGATTTTTTCCCACATTGTTGGTTGCCTATTTGCACTGTTGGTGGTTTCCTTTGCTGTGCAGAAGCTTTTTAAAAGAATGAGGTCCCATTTGTTGATTTCCTTAGCCATTTGTCTCTTCATCTCTTGATCCCCTTTCCCTTTGAGAAAGGCCTCTCTCTTTATTTCTTATTAACTATCTTTTATTTTGCTCTTTACTTATAAATTGGGTTTCTCGTATATGAGAAACCATGTGATAGTTAAGTTCTTGTATCTGATTCATTTTACTTAACTTTATGGTTGCAAGGTGCATCCATTTTCCCATAAATGACTCAAGTTTTTCTTGCTTTTAGGTAGAGTAGTACTCTATTATGAGTAAATACCACATTGTCTTCACCTGTTCATCTGTTTATGGACATATATAGACTGCTTTCAAGACTTAGCAATTATGAATCATGTGGTTGTAAACATGAGTATATATGCATCACTATAATATAATATTTTTGATTTTTTTGGAATGATTACTCAAAGGGCAATAGCTGGGTCAAAAATAATTCCTACTTTTAGTTTTTTGAAGACTTTGTACTGATCTTCATAGTAATTATACCAGCTTATATTCTCATCTTTTCTTCCCTGCAAATTTGCAAGGATTTGTTGTTATTTGAATTTTTCAGGACAGTCATTCTATCCAAGGCAAGATGGAATCTCACTTTTGATTTAATTTGCATTTCTGTAATGGCCAGTAGTGTTGAGCATTTCTTCATGTATTTATTGACCATTTTGCTTCTTCTGTAGTGTGACTATTCATTTCTTTTGCCAATACTTTGAACAGGTTTTTTCAAGTTTTTTTTTTTTTTTTTTGAGTTTTTAAAAATAAATACTTTAGATTTTAGTTCTCTGATTCGGGAATAGTTGGCAAAGCTTCTTTCCCATTGTGTAGTTTGTTTTTTCACTTTGTTGATTTTTCTTCTTTGCTGAAGATTTATAATTTGGTATGATTCCATTTACTGATTTTTTGGTATTATTTCCAGTGCAAATAGGGCTCTGTTCAGAAAGTCCTTGTCTATGATTTGACTTGAAGAATTTTATTAATATTATCTTCCAGGAGTGTAAGTATTTCTGTTTAACATTTAATCGCTCGATCTATTTTTATTTCGGCTTAGTACATGGTGAGAGACATGATTCTTGGTTAAGTCTTCTGCATATGGATAGCCAGGCTTCCCAGTTTCATTTATTAAAGAAGTTATATTTCTCCAGTGTATATTTTTGGAACCTTTGTCAGAGATCAAACAGTTGAATGTGCCTGGAGTTGTTTCTTCATCCTCTGTCCTGGTCTACTGATCCACATGATTCTGTTTGTGCCAGTACAGGCAGTTTATTTACTTATCAGTGTAGCTTTGTAATATACCTTCAGGTCAGGCATTACGATGCCACCCAGCTGGCTTTTGTTACCCAGGTTTGCTTTTGCTATTCTGGGTCTCCTCTGATTCCATAGGACACTTAAGATCGTTTTCTCCAGTTTTGTGCAGAATGTTGGGGTTTTTTATTGGAATGAATGAAATCTGTATGTCAATTTTGGAAGTATCTTAACTGCATTTGGTTCTGCCTACTCAGGCTCATGGCCTATCCTTCCATTTTCTGGTGTCTTCTTTAATTTCCTGTTATAGAGTAATGTAGTATTTGTCACTTCCTTAGTTAGGTTAATTCCTATTTAACTTTTCTTGTGGCCATTGTGAATGGTACTTTCTTCCTGATTTTTTTCTCAGTAAGTTCATTATTAGAGTACAAGAAAGCTACTGATTTCTGTAAAGCCCTCATATTTCAGGAACACATTTCAGAGTGGTTCTCTCCACTTTGGCCAACTCAGCTGTCACGCCTTTTTTTCTTGAAAAAAATGGCATTTATAGTTGCTCTCTGAAATTTTATGATTCTTAAAATCATTTAGTGGAGGTGAGGGGTGACAGAGTCATAAAATCACTTCGGTAACACTTCCATTCTAAGCCACATACACAAAGATTGGTCTTATGATTCTCTCAGTATTCTAAATTCACTTTATTGGCTCTTTAGTACAACTTATTAACATCTACTTCATGACATTTTTACCTGCTTAGTATCACAAATAATTCTACAGTGGATGTTCTTACATTTATATCCTTTCAAACATATTTAAAATGAAAGATAAGTCCAAGGAGTGGAACTAACTGATAGCCAAAAATCAAAGACCTCCATTTTTCTTTTGATGGTTATTGTCAAATTGATATATATACTGTTTAGTATAAAGGTTTATACATTACATTGTACTTTCAGAAGCTGACTGTTGAGGGAGAATATTTCTCTACCCCCTAACTACATGTCTTCAACTACATTTTATTATATTTAAATGTAGGAATGGTAACAGATGACCAAACTATTCAAGCCTACCTTCAAATAAAAATTCACAAAATAATGTCAATACTGGTATACAAACCTTTAAATTTTATGCCCTATTAGAATTGGATGAAAATGACTACTATATTTTCTGTGCTAGTTCAAACATACATTGTCAGTCAGTGCCTTTTTGTATGAGGTTTTACATGAGTTCTATATTGAGACTGTAATTTATGTCCAATAATGAGCTCTCTTGAGACAAGAAGACTCCACTTATTTCCATGAAAAATAAAATAATAAGAAACAAAGATAAAAAAAAAGAAACAAAGATGCTGTTTTGGGGTGTTTTCATATATTTTAGAACCCATGATTCCAAACAAACCAAATAAATTCAGTTTGCTGATCTTACTTAGTGATGATTAAAAGTTGGAACAAAATATCTCATGGATAGGATAATGTCCTATTGCTTGGACCCTAGTCTAAATTGTTTTCTTGGCTTTTCTCCAATCACACAACTGTTTTGGACAAAGAAGTGTCCTAGCTATTCTATTCTTGAGTTAACCTTGCCTCCAAAGTAATTCATCCTTCACTTTACCTGGTAATGTAGGGCTGTAAGATGACTGCAAGAGGGCTCTGACCCTCATAAGTGATAAGAAAAATTATGATTGTTAGATAACTCTTAAAAATCTTCGTCAAGACTTTAAAAGTCTTGTGCTATATTTTATAGATGCATAGGGAAATACAAAAAAAGTAAAACTAATATTTAGTACAATACAAATATACTGATATTAAAATTTGGTATGTGGTATATAATATGCTGAATTCATATATTTTGAGCTGAAATTGTTTTGATATTGTAAGACTGACTCCCTTCCAAATCCAAGTCATATTTCTCTGTACTTTCATCAAAAGTAGTTTGAACAGTTTGTTTTCTCAGTCTTGTCTATGTATAACTCAAGATACAGAAAGTGCGTCATTTCTGCTTTGGGGAATTGTCATACTGCTTTCTAGTTTTGATCAGCTTCAACCATTTCATTCTTTGTGGTTTTTCAATGTCATGAAATACCTCTGAGATTTCTTTTAAAAAGAAGACATCACTTCCTCTAGGACACTTTCATTGTTTTTGTCACAACCTCTTTCCTCCTTTATGTTAAGTTCACCTTCACTGAGGTCCTCTGGCTGTGAATCCAGTATCACTCAAAGGCAGACCAGTGTCAACACCCCTGCTGTCAGCCATTTCTTTTACAGGTCCATTGATATTTCTTCAGTTCATTATCACTTTTTGTGTTTTTGTTGCATTTTAAACTTTCTTGAATAAATGCCCTGTGCTGGTTAATTTGTGAAAAATGTCAAATGGGTCTGTCAATAGAAGACAGGCAGGAACTAAACTATGCACTTTGCTGTCTGTGTGTAAATCAAACACAAGGTGCAGTGGCCAGTTACTGACAAATGTTGAAAAGAGTAACATGGTTGGCCAGTGGCCCTGTGGCACTGTGGACTGGAGAATTAATTTGAAAACAGTTATTCTGTTAATCTACTATGGTTGTTGAAATTTGAACTACATTGTCAACAAAATTCATGTAAAGGAAGGACTGATGTGATCTATATATAGAAATGATGTATGTATTTCTTAGACAAAGACTTATTTATGTAAATAATTAGATATTTCTTTGTTCTAGGTATACTTTTTTAAAATGGGAGGAAAAAGTGAAACAAAATAGTGGAATCTGATGAAAAATCATTCCCAAATACATCTGTGCATATTAGTTTACTTATCCAGTCACTTATTCAGTAATCACTGATCAAGAAATCTTCCCAATAGCTTTATAAACATCTAATTTCATAATCTTCTCAACAATGAAGGATTTATAGTTTTTTTCTCCTTTCTTATACATGGTAGAGCAAGTTGCAAAGTCAAGTCTGGTTTTGGATGATGTATATTCAGTCACATAATGCTGCCTTGTGTCGTTGGCTTATATTGTTAATTCTGCAAAGTGATGCATTACTAAGTAATTGAGCCTCCCACTAGAGTCAAGTCTATCTTATTCATTATTGCTGTTTATGTTACAACAACAAACTTAAAATTTATTATACATAACTTCCATTCTCTACCACAGAGATCATGAAGGGGAAAAGTTATTCTTTTTACTTAGAATCAAGATGAATTCAAAAGGCATGGTATAGAAGGAAAAATGAAGTTGATGACATCTTTTGGAGTCTAAATTAACTAATTCAGAGAGTCAAAAAGCTGGCACTCTGAGAATAAAGCCATTTATTGAGTTTTTTTTTTTTTTTTGGTTTTTTGAGACAGGGTCTCGCTTTGTGGTTCAGGCTGGCTTGTGCTCAGCCTCCAACTCACATCACAGCAATCCTCCTGCCTCTGCCTTCCGAGTGCTGGGATTACAGGCATGAGCCACCACACCTGGCACTGTGGTATGTGGTACTGATTGCTGCTGGGTGTGAGTTTCCACGCCCAGTATTGTATATGGTTACCGGGGAACTAAACCCAGGCCCTTGTGCTTGCAAGACAGGCGCTGGAACCACTGAGATAACTCCCCGGCCCCCTTATTGAGATTTTTTAAAAAAGAACAACAACAAAAATCCCAGAGTCGTGGAATGAGCTAATTACTTGCTTCCACCTGTGTTATACAAGCGTTTTAAAGAAATATTTATTACAATTCTAGTGAAGTTTACATAGCGTCAACTTGACTTGGCCTTGCACAAAATTGCTCATGTTTCCAATCATTAAATTGTAAATTAAAAAGCTAAATTTAGTGACTCTGGTCAACATTTTAGGAGGAAAATGTATCTTAAAAAGACACAAGTGGAAAAATTTAAAAACTGAGAACTAGCCCCTCTCTTTTGTGAAAGTCTCCTTAAAGAACAATCAAATAACTGAATCATTGGGTTTGCGGTTAAAAATTAAAATGGTTATTTATTTTTATATCATCTTGTGTTTCACTGCCTCTTTCCAAGTATCAGCTTGGTGCTTAGCAATTGCCAACTTTCCAATTTTTGGTGCTGTCCTTTTTTCTCTTAGGGAAAGGAAAATTTTCCAAACGTTATGTTGATTGTTACTGGAAATAACATCATAAAACAGTATGAATGACTTAGAATGAGGCATTCATGAAGATAAAGACAGTTGGAGAAATCAGTAGAGCACTCACTTCTCACGAGGTCTTTCTTTCCACTGTCTGAGTCTCGTTCCAGTAGCTGGTGAGAAGAGATTTAGGCTCCACACAATAGATTTTGATTCTTCAATGGTTTCATTTAAATGGAGGACAGAAAAAGAGAAGGATCAACACTGAATAAAAATTAATCAAATGGAGCATGAGTCTTGGATACTACAGTAAAAGTCAAGGAACTAAAGACAAGAGAGAATGTCTGTCCCTGGCAAGTTACTCAATCAGTGTGGCCACCGGTCTCCACTGAGAAAGAAGAAATAAGCTAATGATACCCAAATTTAATTAAATTTCTTATGTAAATAATACTAAATTATCTTAAGGCTTCAATTACCTTAAGGCTACCTGATAAACTGTACCATGCATTAGGTTATTCTAGTCAATAATTACATGCTTCTGTGACTTTCTATTTCTCTCAGAATAAATTCCAAATTCTTTGTCATGGCTTTGGAAGCCCTGAATCATTTATCTTTTACCAGCTTTTCCACAGACTTGTCTGTTTACACTCTTCTCTGCACTCTGGCCTTTTGCAGTTCTTCACCCTTGCCAAGCTCATGCCCAGGATGACATTTTTGCTTTTCCTTTTTCTCAATCTGAACCATTGCATGTCAGAGGTTATCAAGGCTGCCTGCCCTTTTCTTCTTTCACATTTCAGCTTAGATGTTCTCTCTTTCTTCTCTTAAAAACCGTCCCCTTCCAGCTAATGTAAGAGAGCTTTTCCTCAGCTAATCTCTACCTCTTACTCTGTGTTTAACTTACTCTAAATTCCTGAAACACACTTGTAATTATCTCATTAATTTGCTTGTATATTGTTGCTTTCTCCTACACAAAATTGTTGGCTACATGAGGGGAGAGATCTCTTTCTTATTCACCTATCCATCTAAGCAATAGCACCTGGCAAATTGTAGGCACTGAATATTCTGAGAATAAATGAATAACCGTGCATCATTCACCAATTCCTCATCAACACTTGAGCACAATTCTTTGTACACAGTATATTCAGTAAAAAGTTGAGTTTTTTGTTTTGTTTTGTTTGGGGTTTGTAGTGTTGAAGATAGAAGCCAGGACCTTGCACATGCTAACCAAACACTATAACACTGAGTGACTCTCCCAGTCTGGTTTCTTAGTGTGAGTGAATCTAATTACCTTTTTGATAAAAGTGCTAGTAACAATTACTTATTATTATCTGCACTAGTTTCCTGTGGCTTCTATAATAAATTTTTATAAATTTGGCATTCTAAACCAACCCAAATTTATTATGTAACAGTATTAGAGGTCAGAATTTTACTAAGATTCTCACTGAGATAAAGTTAAAATGTCTAGCAAGACTACATTCTTTGAGGAAATTCTAAGAGAAATTCATTGTCTTCCTCTCCCAGCCCCCAGAACCTGCTCAGGTTCTTTGGATTGTGACTTCTTTTGTCCTCAAAGCTAGCAAAGGTAAATTGACTCTTTCTCATGGTGTGTCATTCTGACACTAATTCTCTTACTTTTCTCTTCTACTTTTAATGATCTTATCCTTGCAAATTTATGGAACTCATTCAGATAATCCATGATAATTTCTGCATCTCAAATCTTTAAGTTAATAGCTTCTGCAAAGTGTTATTTGTGATGTAACATTAGAAGCTCCAGAAATTAGACTATAGACATCTTTAAGGAGGGGCAATTATTCTGCTTACTATGTCATCACTAGGTGTAATTACAGACACGTTACCTTTGTAGTGGACAGTCTTATGGAAACCCAGCATTTTCATTGCTGGAGCAAAATACGTGACACCTATAACTTAAAGGAGAAGAAGTTTAATGAGCTCATGATTGGGGGGATTTAGCCCATGGTAACTGGTTTTTACACAGAAATGGCACAGGGGAAGGACACGCCAAAGGAAGGCTGCTCACCTCATGACAGCGAAGTAGTAGAGAGAGAAGAGAAGAGTTGGGGAAGCAACTATACCCTCCAAAGTCCTCCCCCCGTGACATGCCCCTTCTTACCAGACCCCTCCTCCTAAAAATACATTTAGCAATAAACTCATCAATGGATCAGTACACTGGTGAATATAGTGCCCCATTGTTCAATCACTTTCCAAAGCCTCATCTCTGAACACATGAGATTTTGGGGTGCTATTCTAGAGCTGAACCATACCAAAGTCCTATCAAAGCTTTCAAATGTGTGCTACATTATCACATTCTGGAGAGGAATTCCTTGTGAATAATTTTATCTCATGTTCCATCTCAGAGCTTTGGTCTACATGTAAGAATAATGTTATTTTGCATAAAACGAGCAATGACTTTAGATTATTACCTCATCTGCGTACAAGCAGCCTGAAAATAAACAGACAATGACAGCTCTGGACAGGCTAAAATATATTTTTGTTCCTGGTAAACAATCATTAAACTAAGAGAATATACATTGCATCCCTATCACTAAAATTAGAACAATAGAACTGTATCTTGTCAGAAGATAAAATTCAGTGAGAGCCAAGCATATTGCATCATTAGAAGGATCTATTTTAAGACTGGAGGGGGAGGGAGAGAGAGGTAGAATTACGGACTCCAAAATCTACATTAGGACAATTCTCTTCATTTTCCTGGGGTAAATCAGCCTGTACAATTAAGCAAACCCAGGGGCCTACCATATTATCTCGCCATCCATACATTCTTTGTCTTGGCACTGCTAGTGTCCCTGGCATTATTTATGAAGGCAGTCTTGCTATATTTACACAGCATGCAGCATTGTACATAGCGGGCTGCAGATTATTGTCAATGAATAATGCTCAAGAAGCTACTAACCCTTTGTGCTCAGGTCTAATAACTGAATCAGCAACAGCTGCTTCACTGTGTCCTGTTTTAGATTTCAGCACAACCATAAACAAGCTCCTGGCAGCAGGATTCATTTGGCCTCAGCAAACTATAGGTTCATATTGTTCCCTGCTACACGATAAACAGTGTTCATCACTGAGACTTTTTTTTTAAGGTGATGAACTTCAAATAGGGGCAACAGGATTTTCTGAAAGCTCATATTGCTCAAGTCACATCATTCGAAATGTACATCAGGTCCCGTTTGGAAATTTATCTGTGAGAAGTGATATGAACAACCTCTGAATAGCAGAGATTCCTGCACTATTATTCTTCTCTCTAAATTATTAAGGATTGCATAGAAAGTTACCTGACCACACAGAAGCTTTTTCTTTTGAAAGTTCCCATGACTTCCCACAAACTTCAAAAGAAACCAGCAGATTTCCAGTTTGCATTTCACAGCCCAATATTATAAAGAGAAACTCAGAGATTTCTTCTCTGTGTCTTCCCACAGGCCATGTAGAAATATTTAACCAGAGTTCTTTGGAAAAGAGTTGTTGTTTTTGCTACAACACCACAAGGTCACTTTCTATGCCTCATGCTTAGTTTAAATATCTTGAATGAAAATCTTTAAAATTCATGTCAGAAGCAAGCATTTAAGAAGCTGTTTTAGCCCGTTTTCTATGACATCACCAAAGCACCCGTCAGTGGGGGCCTTATAACTTGTGAACTCAGTATAAACAAAGCCCTACAAGCACTAGGAGGACGGAGAAGAAGCCTGGAGAGCACTTTGTCTGCCACAGTCATAATTAGGCAGTGTGGCCCCTGCTCCTCGCCAGCTCATCTTCTCAGCAGGGGCATCAGTTTCCTGGGTGTTGCAAAATGAAAGGGATTAAGATGTGTTATGTATGTATATAAACTCCACACAAGAAATGTAAAAATTATGCACTGCAAGTATGTATATAATACCTCTGGGGCTAGAAGTCTAAATGAAGATGTCTGCCAAGCCACAATTCTGCCTAAAGCTCCAGAGAAAGTCCTTCCTTGCCCCTTCTAGCTCTTGGAAGTCTTAGTGTTCCTTAGTTTGTGGAAACAATGCTCCAGTTCCTGCCTCCATCTCCTCATGGTCTCCTTCCTGTGTGCCTGTGTGCTCCTGTCTCCCTCTGCTTTCTCATACAGATACCAGTCTGTTGTTCTCATCACAAAGATCCTGACGTTTCTACACTGTGAAATCCAGATTCCAAATAAGACTGCCTTCAAAGTTCCAGGTAGGCTGCTGTGAGGAGTCTGTGTATTCCTGTGGCCAGACAAACCTCTCTTCTCCTGTACTGCCTGCTTTCCTAGTCCTGAGAGGAGATATGGAGCTCCTGGAGGCTGCATTTGTGAGGAGCAGAGAACCAGCGGCCTGCTAGGCACCTTCCCAAGTGCTGCATTCACTCCATGTCGGCTAATCTTTCTCCCAGTGGAACCCATACAGGCTGGCTGCACGCTGGCGCCCCCACCCTCAGGGAGATACCTGTCTCTCTCTGAGGCTCTATTCTCCCTGGAGGTTTCTCACAGTCCAGAAACCCAGAGGAACTGTTTTCTGTTGGAGGTATACTCTTTTTGTGACTATAAAGGATTGCAAGTTCATGACAAAGCGAGTCACAATGAAATAGAAGAAAATAAAATTCATCATCAATTCAACAGCCTGGAGGTAACCACCATTGCTATTTAGACGGATTCCCCAGTGATCTTTCTCCTAAAATACATAATTCAGTTTTTAAAAGCCACTGAGGCAAGATTGTACAAAATGCTTCCCTTGGATTTTCAGCTCACAGAAATAATTCTTATATGTAATTGTACAACATCATCAACACCCAGGGAAATAATAGTCAAGAATTAAAATTTCTTTTGTAGCTTGCCTTTTTTACAATATCTGCCTAGCCATTCCTTGATGTCACTAAATATTCCTTAAAATACAAAAAATTCTCTAAACATATTCCTTAAAATCCTTAACAACTGCTTATGATTTCATGTTGTACATGTCTTACACTTAATTTAAATAATTCCATATTATGGATATTCAGAACAGGATTGGAAAGTACAGTGAATACTTAAATTAGAAACATTACAATAAGAGATACATTGGGATTAATCTTCCAAAATACTCCTCCTTACTTTGAGCACACATCTCAGCACTTTTACCACTTTCTGAAGCAATTTGGTTTTCATGTGGGCAAACGATTTCATCCTTTCTTAAGACAATGTTATATGTCATACACTACTGATTTTACAGCAAATTCTGTCCGATGAAAACATATAATAGATCCTCATCCACCAGATCTAGTACCATGTAACTTTTGGCTCTTCTCTAGTGTCAAAATGAGCATGAATGATAAGTGTCTTGAATCAGTTCAGGACATCATGGCAGTCACAACAGCGCCACCAGAGACACTGATGAAAGAATTTCCAGAACTAGTTCAGAATGTGGCAAGAGTGACAGGATGAATATATTTGAAACAGAGGGAAAAGTTTTGAGGTGGATAAATGGGCAACATCTCTTTTACTATAATAAATTTTATTTAAACTATATATCATCAGGAATAGACCAAACATAATTTTCAATAAAATAAAAATAAAGCTATCATAGATTTATTCACAAACTTCATGAATGGATCCAAGAACTACATTAAGATATACTCAATCAAACACTAAAAATTTTAAATTTTTGATATACAAGGGCACTTCAATTTATGAATTTAGTTTGTTACATGACTCTAAGGAAGATGGCTGCGCCTGTCATCTAATACAATGTTTACAAAATAAGTAACATTTTGCTGAAAGTTTCTGTTTGACAACAGAAGAGTTGATGAACTGAGGTATTACTGTATGTAACAAAACCCCTAAAGACGTTACAATAATTTATAATTTTACCATCTGTTTTGTCATTCTCTTCAAACATTGAATATCAACTGTATCAACTTTGATTAATTCAAAACGCAATGTTATTTTATTGCATTTAAATTTGTATTTCTTCAGTTGGTGAGACATGAAACTCATACCTATAAAGTATATTTCTTATTTATAATTTACTCTTTGAATTCTTTTTCTTTCCTTTTTCGTTTTTTTTTTTTTTTTTTTTTTGGAGACAAGGTCCCACTTTTGTAGTTTGGGCTGGCCCTGAGCTCAGCCTCAAACTCACAGCAATCTTCCTGCCTCTGCCTCCTGAGTGCTAGGATTACAGGCGTGAGCAACCATGCCCGGCACTGTGTTATGTGGTGTTGATTGCTGGTGGGCATGAGTTTCCACACCCAGCCCTGTTATATGTGGTTACCAGGGACTGAAGCCGGGTCCTTGCACTTGCAAGGCAGAACCACTGAGATAAATACCTGGCCCTTTCTTTCCTTTTTGTTTCTAGTGAGATGTTTATTTTTCAGTAATTCATTTGTTCACTCAACTAATTACTAGTGAATGTTTATAGTGTATCAGACATCACTTTGATTGACAGAATAAAATACTGGGGAAATGAGGGTGTTAGGTATCTTGTTTTTTGCTTTAAGGCAAAATTACATTTGTTTTCCTCACTAATTCACAAAGTCTCTTTGTATATTAAGGCTACTAGCCCTCTTCAAATAGTACTGATATTTTTAGTAATTTTCTGTTAGTACATTTTTTATATAGTGGTTATTGTTTTATGGAGCTTTAGAAAAGAAGTCATCTGCATTTCTTTCTTTCTTTCTTTCTTTCTTTTTCTGAGACAGGGTCTCACTTTGTAGTTCAGACTAGCCCCAAACTTACTAGGTAGCCCAGACCAGCCTTGAAATCACAGCAATCCTCCTGCCTCTGCCTCCTGAGTGCTGGTATTGTAGGCATGAGCCACCCTGCCCGGCACTGTGGTATGTGGTTGCCAGAGATGAACTCAGGACCTTGTGCTTGCAAGGCAGATGCCAGAAACACTGAGCTAAATCCCCATCCTCATCTGCATTTCTTTGGAAGAGGAGGGACAGAAGTGTGAACTGGAATAGAACTTCCTCTCTAAATGC
>PVIR01042097.1:0-12410 GCA_004026965.1 Petromus typicus | reverse complement strand
GTCGTTCATTTGAGCTGTCTGTTTTGCTGATGTTGGTGCTCACAGCTGTACGCTTCCCTGGTTTGGTGTGTTGTAGTGACACTGTCCTTTGATTCTAGGAATTAGTTTCTGCCTTGATTGTTTTCAGTGACCCATTGATTACTCAAAAAAGTGTTGTTTTGTTTCCATGTGTTTGCATAATTTCTGATTTTTTTTTTTTTTTGCCATTGATAACTAGTCTCATTGTCCTATGCATGCATGGAATTAATACATTTCTTTTTCAGCCTCTGCTTTTTGCTGTTTAGTTTCTGGTCTTTCCTTTTAGGATAGGTTGCCTCCAGCGAGTGCCATGAAGAAAATTAATGTTTTCAAGGCCAAGATACAGAGCAATAGGGGCACGCATTCGGAAACCTTCCAGCCCACGGTGCAAAGGCTGTGTTTACTTCCGGTGAAGTTGGCCTCCCGCGCCGTGTACAGGAGAGGCAGCTGGAAGGTCTCAGCTGGGCAGACCCTCTCAGGTCTGATTTGCTACCTCAGTTTTGCATCAGAAGGTCAGACCGCTGTGCCCTTTGATCCATCAAGAGTGTGTATCTTCCTTTGCTGATCGACACAGACAGTAGGGAAACAGGATGTGACTGGAAACTTGTTTGTGGTTTTTTTGCAAAACCGCTTTTATCAGGAGCAGGTGACGGGAAGAGATACTTGTACAGGATTGTTTCAGTGATAAGCAGCCCTTTTTATTTTTCTTTAGCTGCTCCTTGCTTTGCTGTTTTAGGCCGTGGGCCGTCAGGCTCTGGCCCCTTACGCGGTAGCTTTCTTTGACCTCAATCTTTGACCTCAACCCGAGCTGTG
This sequence comes from Petromus typicus, assembly GCA_004026965.1. Classification (NCBI taxonomy): domain Eukaryota; kingdom Metazoa; phylum Chordata; class Mammalia; order Rodentia; family Petromuridae; genus Petromus; species Petromus typicus. The sequence goes on along the minus strand of PVIR01042097.1, from coordinate 11,579 downwards.
TTGTCCCGGCAGCATTGTCGTGGAGGGACGTTGGGAGAGCCCGCTTTATACAACTCACCGTGCGTGGTTGTGCGGTATTCTTGGGAGCGCTGCCCTCACGTCACTCGGCTCTGTGTAAAGTGTCCATAAAGCCTAAGAGACTCAGGCTGAGAAAAACCTGTAGTCAGAGGGGAGCTTCCTCCCTGCCCAAGTTTGGTGCCTCTCTACTCCTTGTACTGATCTTTCACTGCTATTTATATTTTGCCGATTCCGTATTTTATATGTTATATTTATTTACACTCCGCCTTTTCAATGCCCTCCCATAAGCGGGTAGAGTTATTAAGAGCAGAGCCGCCTCTCGCTGCCGGGAGTCAGGCCACGCCTTATCCCATTGCTGCGGCTCCACCTCTGTACTCTCACTCGGAGGCTGCCTCCGAACACCTTCCATGGGTGCAGGTCTTGTCCAAGTGGGCTGGCACTCGTGGTGTCCTCTGCCGTGACCCCACTTGCTCCCCGGTCCAGGAGCGAGCCAGTCCCCGCGTAACTGAAGACAGCCGGGTCTCAGAGCCCTGGGAGAACGTCAAACCCGCAGCTGCTGAGAGTCCGTTTAGAGAGAACGAATATAAATGTAGCGATGGGACCAAGCTTTTTGGACTCATTAATAATGCAGGCAAAATGAGGTATCTTGAGGATGAGATCAAAATCTGGACACAAGATTTGTGTATTTGTTTCTTTTTTCTTTTTTTTTGAGACAGGGTCTTGCTTTTGTAGTTCAGACTGGCCCTGTTTTCAGCCTTGAACTCAGCCATCCTCCTGCCTCTGCCTCCCAAGTGCTGGCATTATAGGCGTGAACCACCACGCCCAGCACCGTGGTATGTAGTACTGATTGCTGGTGGGTGTGAGTCTCCACACCAGCTTTGTTGTGTAGGTTTACTGGGGATCAAACACTGGCCCTTGCACTTGCAAGGCAGGCGCCTGAACCACTGAGCTAAATCCCCGGCCCTCTTTCTTTAATGAGAGAGTCTCACTATGCAGTTCTGGCCTGCCCTATACAGCCCAGGCTGGCCTCAAACTTGGGGCAGTCCTCCTGCCTCAGATTTCCTAGTGCCAGGCTGGCAGGCATGTGCCTCCATGCCCAGCTTTGATCATGTCGCAGTATACTTGATAGCTGTAACTGGAAGGTAGTTTTATACCGGATTTTTAGTTCACCTGTTTTTGTACCCTCTCACATGAAATCAGGTGTGAAATTTCCACTTAGGATGTCATGATGGAGCTCTGAATGTTTTGGATTTTGGAGCATTTTTGATTCTTCGCATTTTTATATTGGAATAAATTTCCAGTAGAAGAAACTGAGGCAAGAAGGAGTTTTGCCTGTTACACAGCATTCTCTTGATCTCGAGTAGTTCTGGATTTCAGAGTCCAAACTATAGTCACTGACGTCGTTTTTTAGGACTATTTTCTAGATTTCTTTAAAAGCTTCTTAAGGAGATTATTTTTGATGTCTGAAATAAATAATTAGCAAGTGTGTTGAAGTAAAGTCTTAAGATTCTCCTGTTGGTGGTTTGCCCAGTTCCTCCTTACAACTTCACAACTAGACTTTACTACAAGACGTTACTGCAGGATGGTGGGGTTTCTGTAGCCAGCTCCCCAGGAGACTGAGGCAGGAGGATTCCTGGAGCCCAGGAGTTCCAGGCTAGCTTAGGGATATCATGAGATCTCATCACCACTAGGCGGGGGATTTAGCTCAGTGGTTCCAGCGCCTGCCTTGCAAGCACAAGGGCCCCGGTTCAATCCCAGTAATCACATACAGCCGTGTAGGGCATGGAGACTCACGCCCAACAGCGATCAGCACCACATCCCACAGTGCCAGGCGTGGTGGCTCACGCCTGTAATCCCAGCACTCTGAAGGCAGTGGAAGGAGGATTGATGTGAGTTCAAGGCTGAGCTCAGGGCTAGCCTAACTACAAAAGCCAGACTTTGTCTCAAAAAAAAAAGTTATTACTGTGAGCTCTTTGCAACAGTGAGTGTTTTCATCAAATTGATTTCCATTACATTGGGAATAAAATCAAGACAATAATATTTATTTGTGGCCATCAGTTCCCGAGTCAGTGCTGTACTCTCTCTGCTGGGTTAGAGCACGTCCTCCCGCTGACCTCCTCCACACAGAATGTGGTGTAGGGGTCGGAATACGGTCACCTGGCAGCACCTGCCCTGCCTGGCGGATGTGGGGCCAGGCTGAGTACCTCCCCCTGCGCTACACTTAACCATGGACGCAGTCAGCAGACTGTTTGCCCAAAGCCTGCCTCACCTTACCTCCTGTCGTCTCGTGGAATCTTCCAGTTTCTCTGAATCCTCCCCAACAGCAACTTTTCCCCAGCACTGAGAACTGAATGCAGGGCCTTCACACTAAGCTGCCTCGCCAACCTTTTTGAATTGTTTTATTTTAAGATTAGTTGCCCAGACTGGGCGTGAATTTGCAATCAGTCCGCAGGCTGCCAGAGTACTGGGACTCCTGGCTTGAGCCACCACTTGGGTTAGCTGACTTTTATTACAGCCATCCTTGTGGGTGTGAAATGATAGCTCCTTGTCATTTTCATATGCCTTCCCATAATAATTAGCAATGTTGAATAATTCTTTAGATGCTATTCATTATTTGCTTGTTTGAATGTCTGAAGTTCTTTGCATTTTTTTTTTTTTTTTTTTTGGTCTTGGGGATTGAACACTTTCTACTGAGCTACACCCCAACCTCTTTTTACTTTTTATTTTGAGATGAGATCTCAGTAACAGTGGGCTCGAACTTGAGAGCCTCCTGACTCAGCCTCCTCGAGTGCTAGGATTTCAGGTTTGCCATCATGCCTGGCCTTTGATTTTTAAGAGTTTATCAGAGCTCTTTACATATCTGGATACAAGTCCCTTATCATAGATACTATTTGCCGACATTTTCTTTCATTCTTTGGATTGTCTTCTCAATTTTTTGGTTGTTTGAAGCACAAGTTTTTTGTTTTTTTTTTTTAATTTATTGTTTTTTTTTAGGTTTTTTGAGACAGGGTCTCGCTTTGTAGTTCAGGCTGGCCCTGAGCTCAGCCTCAAACTCATCACAGCAATCCTCCTGCGTCTGCCTCCCGAGTGCTGGGATTACAGGCGTGAGCCACCACGCCCAGCACTGTGGTATGTGGTACTGGTTGCTGCTGGGTGTGAGTCTCCATACCCAGTATGGTATGTGGTTACCGGGGAATCGAACCCGGGTCCTTGCGCTTGCAAGACAGGCGCCGGAACCACTGAGCTAAATCCCCGGCCCCTACAAGTTTTTTATTTTTATTTTTGAATTTTATTTTGATTATCCAGTTCACCTAGTTTTTTTCTTTTGTTGGCCATGTTTTTGTCATTTCTAAGATATCATTACATAATATAAGATCAGAAAGATTTTCTCCTTTGTTTTCTGCTAACACTTTTTATAGTTTTAGCTGTTACATTCTCCTCTGTGATTTGAGTTAATTTTTATTTATAGTGCATTTGCTTTTTTCACGTAGTAACCTCTCTTAGAGTCTGTTTCATACCAGCACTGGAGACCCTCCCTACTCTTTCTTCTGTTGCTGTAGTATCCCCTTCTGTGGACATGCTTTTTGAAGGATAGAAATATACATAAATATATGGGTCTGGAAATAATTCCAAAAATGTCAGTGTAGCTTGAAAAGTAGTTCACGCTAATTTCATCAGAAGACAGTTTCAGCCGTTTGACTAACTTGTGGGTCTAGGTAATTCTTGCAATTCTGGGGCTTTTAAAAAACCAGTCCTCTGTGGAGAAGGATGCTAGGAATACCAGAGATTTTATTCTGTTAAATATTTACAGTGAGTCAGGAAACAGATTTGGTTGTATGAAAATATCTGGAGAAATACTTGTGGGTGAACTAGGTGGTTAACATTTCCCTTGACGTTCTGGGCTGTGCCCAGGTCACATGCCTCTGTGCTTTTACTCTTTCTTTTTACTTTTTCTCCCTTTTTGTGTATAAATCAAAGTGAGTGATAACATAAGCTTCGGGCCATACAGCCAGCTGCTTCATGAGCTGTCAAATATCTGGAGATAATGACTTTCTTTGTTAAAGAAAATGCTCGGGAGAACTCTTGAAATACACCAACACTTTACTAATCCTCAGAAGTTTATCTGGCCACTTGAAAGTAAACAAATAAGGCCCACAGGAAGCGTAAGATTAATTTGACGAAGCCCAGTCCTCCAGATACTTACTTTTTTCCTTGTATGTAGCACAGCTCTTCCCTCAAAGACTGTTTACTCTTCTCTTACGGCTTGTGTCATATCACAGAAAACAGCTCTGGGACTCTCCACATCCTGTTTCTGTTCTTCACAGTTTGGATATCTTCCGTAAGTTACTTAACCTTTCTGGGCTGGAGCTTTTCATCTGTAAAGGGAACGAGCTGGAGGAGTTTCCAGGCCTGTAACAGATGAGAGCCTGGGGTGAGAAGGCGTGGGGGTCCCCAGGCTTACTTGATCAGAGGGGAACCGAGTTTAAAGCTCAGTGGTTCCGGCGCCTGTCTCGCAAGCACAAGGACCCGGGTTCGATTCCCCGGTAACCACATAACAATACTGGGTGTGGAGACCCACACCCAGCAGCAACCAGTACCACACACCACAGTGCCGGGCGTGGTGGCTCACGCCTGTAATCCCAGCACTCGGGAGGCAGAGGCAGGAGGACTGCTGTGATGTGAGTTGGAGGCTGAGCTCAGGGCCAGCCTGAACGGCAAATAGCCCTACATAGCTGTGTGTCCCCAGGATATCACTGAGTTATATTAATGTTTCTAGTGTCCCCGCAGGCCCCGCGTTACCGAACCAGGTTAAGTGAACTGAATGTGGGGCCTTCCCTGTTTCTGTTTTCCGTTTCTGTTTGGGTATAATTTCATGCTTATAGAAATGTTACAAAAGAATAGCAAAGAGTACCCTGTACCCTCCACCGCTTCTCAACGCTAACGCTGCTGCCGACGCATCCTCCCCTTTCTCCACCCTCCTCCCCAGCATCAGAAACGCAGCTGCTTTCTCCCCAAAAACTTGCCCATTTCCTAAGGACTCTCAGGACCTTGTCTCCTATAACCATGATGTAATAACCAAATGAGGGACGTGAGTATGGAAGTGACCCTATTATTTCATGTGCAGACTTTATTCAGATGTGGCCCGTTGTCCTAATAATATCCCTTACAGCAGGAGAAAATCGCATTTTTAATGCCGTTGTTGTGGCTCTTTGGCCACCTTTAGTCCACAGCTCTTCTTCGTTTTTAAATTTAACATGAATATTACTAAATGTATTCGATGCAGACCAGGTTGTGTACTGACTGCCCTCCGCCCGGCTTGCCCGATCCGCAGCACCACAGACGTGCAGGGTGTGGCAGAGCGGGGCCGCGATGCAGACGGGGCTGCACTCACGTGGCATCACTGGCTCCTTCCTGGTCAGTAACTGTTGGGCAGTTGCTTGTTTTGTTTTTTTCCAGTACCAGGAATTGATGGTACTGGGGATCGAACTCAGGCCCTTGGGCTTGCAAGGTAGGTGAGATGCCACTAAGCTAAATCCCTGGCAGAACAATTTGATCTGTTAATAATATTTTTGGGGGGAGGAGATTTGCTTTGGGGGTTTTTTTGGTCTTTTTGAGACAGTCTCACTTTGTAGTTCAGGACGGTTTTGAATTCAGCCTCGAACTCACAGCAGTCCTTCTGCCTCTGCCTCCTGAGTGCTGGGATTATAGGAGTCGGCCCACCACGCCCGGCATTGTGGTGTGTGGTACTAATCATTGATGGGGCATGCATCACCACAGCCTGGCATCGTTGTATGTGGTTACTGGGAATCAAACTTAAGACCTTGCACTTGCCAGGCAGGTGCCGGAACCACTGTGCTAAATCTCCAGCCCTTACTTTGGTTTTTCAAAACAAGGTCTCTTTGTGTAGCCCAGGCTGCCCCTTCACTCACAGTGATCTTCCTGCCTCGGCCTCCCAAGTATTAAGATCATAGGAAATGGCCTACCACAACCCAGTTTATCTCATGTTTTTCTATCCCTACAAAATAACCTTCCAGTTATTCCAAACAAAACTCTAGTGTGACCTCCATAAAGCGTCCCTTGACCTCTTCATTTTTCAAACTTTAACTGCATGCAGGCTGTTTGCTACCCTAAGGAGGGGATCTGGTAGGTATTTGTAAGGTGGTATAACCCGTAAATTATGTACACACCAGGTGGCCCAGCCTCCCCACTGCAGAGGCTGTTTTCCTGAGCCCAACCCTCCGCTCTGCACTGCTGAGCCCTTCTTTTTATATGTCCTTGTAAATGTGCCCGAATATGGAGTCTGACAGGACCGCATTCTCCACAAAGCCCGGCGCTCATTAGCTGTTCAGCACACGAGCCCCTGGGTTGGCATTATCATTTTTATTCTAATAGAGTTTATATTGCCACAGGAAAGGGGACAGATGTTTCCATTTCTCCCTGTCTCACTTCCGGTCCAAATGTGAGCGCTTACACTTTGAACTCTTTCTGGCAGTGATAAATTGGTGCTGGTTCAACCAGACTCCTTTGCCAGGTTTTTGTAGCAGTCAAAGAAAGCTCTTGCTTGGCATTCAGAATCAGTGTAAGAGTGAGATGGGGGGATGGGACTACATGTTTTATTAATAATAACTTCGTATTACAGGGATCCCAAAATTTCAGCTGTTACCTGTCTGCTTGCTCCATTTTGAATGTCTCTGAGAGCTTTCTGATCATTCAGAAGTGTCCTCGCTGGACACACTCAGGCCCAATAAGGTGTCTCCTGCAAAGCGTCGGAAGACACAGGGGGGCTCCAGGCCCCCGAGAGGATCTTGCTCCTCATGGCTGGGGGTGCTTTCTGAGAAGGCGCAGTGTGGGTAGAGGGAGGGGTCTGATCAGGGGCACCTGCCCGAGGTCCTGTGGGCAGATGCAGACGCTGCCTGGAGGTGCGTGGCAGCAAGCACCCAACATCCCAGGACCCATGAGAGTGGCGGGTGCCAGCTCATAGCTGGCCTCACTGCATAGGAGCCAGGGCAGCGAGTGTCCCTTAGGAAAGCCTAGTGTCCCAGGCTAAGCCGCGCCGACTCTGTGATAGGACACAGGAGCTTCTAACCTGGATTTCAGATAAGAAACTGGCGTCACACACATTTGTGTGAAGTTCGGGTTGAAGGGCGAACCGTCCGTGAAGATCACACAGCAGGAGCACAATGGACACAGTGCTGAGGGTGCAGCGGCCCTAGGAAAGGTGAAGTTGTCATTCCTTTTGATTCCCTTCCCTCCAGGTGCTGGGACGTGGGTGGCACATGTGGCAGCGGACTCCGGCCCTACCCCTGGGTCACCTCGAGGCACTCAGAACTGAGAGAGCCAGGCCGGCAGGGGCAGCCCCTCCCTCACTGCTGGCCTCCTTGGAGGTCCGAGTCACACACTTTGGAGCTTCCAGGTGTGGGCTGCGCTGTTTATTTGTTTCCCGAGTACACTTCGAATTGTTAAAATCACCGCAAAGAGCAACACGCGCACTCTTGGGGGATTAGATACATAATTCGCGGCTGGAGCCCACCTCTTGTTAACTCGGGATGTCAGTGCAGTCCCCTTAAACATGGACTTGATTTGTGTAATTTCTCTGTAAGCGTTTTAAGTTTTGTACGTGTGTTACTGATTAAGAAAATAGACTACTGTCCTGGTTGGTTGCAAAAATCCGGCCACAGGTGTTCCCTCAGTATTTATTGTTCAAGGGAACATACGTCTACCCACCTGCCCTCGGGCTGATGCGCCCAGCCCAGGCCTGGCCCACCTGCATCACAGGGAAATGGCGGCGTCTCACGGCGTGCTGTAGAATGCCGAGGCCATGCCCGGTGCTGGTTTTAGGCTCGCCAGTCCAACCCTGGGGAGCAAACCCAGGTGTTGTGCCTATAAGGCAGCCGTTCTGCCCAGGTCTTGCTTTAAATGGACTGTTTTTTGGAGCAGGTATACACCGAATCAAGAAAAGGGTACGGACGGGGACGTTGCACACAGCCCAAAGCTCCACACAGGCGCAGCCCCCCATGCCGCGTCCTCTGCGGGTGGTGCATTTGAGAGAGCTGTGTGGGCTCCCAAAGCCCCAGTGATCACAGCGGCTTCGCACTGAGGGTTGTGAATTTTATGGGCTTGAACAACCGGATCCTGATGTATCATATAGAGTGGTTCCAGCATTTTTTCAGTCGTTTTCATCGCTACCAGTATTTTTAATGTTTCTTAAATTTTTGTCATGCTTTGGAGGTGAGGGAAACGCTGACTGCCGTTAGGGATCTTCTTTGCAGCCTCTGGGTCTTGTGTTGCAAAGGTGCTTCTTTGTATTGGTCTTGTCTGCTTAGACTTTGGTTCTAATACCCTGTGTGAACCTTCTATAGAATTTGAGGGTTGCAAGACTGAAGCTGCAGTGATCTTTGCCTGGAGAATAGCTTCCGGGTAAGATTTCTGCTGCTGGTCACGTAAACTGTGAGTGTGTGTTGTCTGTCAGGTCTGTCTCTGCACCTTTTACCCCGTCTTTCTGTTAAACAGTGGGGTCTGGGGCCGGGGAGTTAGCTCAGTGGTTCCGGCGCCTGTCTCGCAAGCGCAAGGACCCGGGTTCGATTCCCCAGTAACCACATAACAATACTGGGTGTGGAGACTCACCCCAGCAGCAACCAGTACCACATACCACAGTGCCGGGCGTGGTGGCTCACGCCTGTAATCCCAGCACTCGGGAGGCAGGATTGTGATGTGAGTTGGAGGCTGAGCTCAGGGCCAGCCTGAACCACAAAGCAAGACCCTGTCTCCAAAAACCTAACAACAACAAAAAAAAAAACAGTGGGGTCTGCTGCCGTCTGTCAGAAGTAAAACTCTCTGATCCTCACCAGGATTTGTTTGTTTTTGTCTGCTGGCTAAGTACTGAGAGTACATCTTGTGCGTGGTGCGGATGACCAGCCCCGCCCGAGGCAACCCGGCCTGGTGTGGTCTGCACGCTGTGACAGCTGAGCAGATCACCCTAGACGTCCAGGCCGGGTGCTCTGCGCTGCGCTGTGGGCGGTTATTGTCCCTGCTAGGCTGCTGGTGTGTTAGCAGAGGCTGAGATGCAGCTTGGGCTTGAAGGAATGAATGGTTGATTGAAAAAGGCAATCAGTCACAGGAGAGCCAGAGAGAGGAACAGCGTGGGGGGGGGGGGGAGTCAGGGGAGACAGCAGGGCTTCACAGCGTCGAGTGATTAGCTCAGTGACTGGCCTGATTCACGACCTCGCGATCATTTCTCCTTCCAGAGACAGAGGGATCTTTGTTGGTATAAAAAAGGTTAAGGATAGAGATATAGCCAGCTGGACCTCGATCGCGAGTGGAAAGAACGGGCTCTGGGAGGGATTTGAAATGCTGTGTGTCACTAAAAGTACATGGAGTTTTTGTTCTTTTGGAATGGTTGAGATTTGGAAAGATACATGTTTGGGATTTTTTTTGTCCGAATAGGAAGATAACTCTCGGAGGAAACCTGTGAGTGTCTCCTCCAAGGTGGAATCCACCTACCAGCCTGACCCTGCAGACGGCTGTGGTGTTGGACCACGTTCCCAGGCCCTTTAGGGTGAGACAAGTCTGAGTCGTGTCTGTGGCCGAGCTCGCCTGAGTCTGGTTTTATTTACTTCCCCATTCATCCCTTCGTGTTCCCGCAACATTCTAACAAGTATTTTTCGAACACTTTGAGACCGAGCCCGTTTGCCAGGAAGTCGGGTGTGTGCGGTGAGCAGGGCAGAAGCGGTCCTTGCTCTCCAGGGTCAGGATGGCCATTGTTCGGCAGAGGGTGAGGAGACCACTGATCACCTGGGATGGGGCCACAGGGAAGGGCAGAGCCAGGAAGAAGTCACTTTGAGATTGAGGCCTGAGGTACCTTTACAGATAAAGATTGCAGAGGCCTGAAAAGTCTTGACTTATTAATATTCAGGGCTCACCAGATGGAGTATATTTTTGTAGCCTACCCTTTGCCTTGTGCAGGTCCAGAATAGCGGCCCTGACAGACAGAAGAAAGGAGCCCGAGTCGCTGAGAAGGGATTTTTACCTCTCCCGCCCACAGCAGCTGGCTCTGCTGTGTCCGGTCTGAGCAGGGGAGGCGAAGCTGCCACCGGTGAGGGCTTTGACTGGAGCCTTCGGAAGATTTCCGAGGCCATCTTGGTAGAGCACACCTGTCATCCCAGTGTTACAAACAGCTAAATTAGATAGAAATGAATATTCAGTCAGAGAGGGGCTGGACCTCACGGGAGTCAGCACAAAATAGCTCAGAAGAACTGCGGCTGGAGGCGCCACTGGAGGGAGGCGGCCTCGGGGTGGGAGGCGGACCCAGTCCTGCGGCCACAGAGCTGTGGGCCTTTATTGCCTCTGTTAGGCTGTGCATTGCACCCCTGGTCCAGTGGGCCAGGCAGGCATCAGACTCAGAGGTGGGGACCAGAACACATCGGTGTTCTTCCCAAGTGCCCCGCCTGGTGTACCACAGGCTTGCCTGCTGGATCCTTGTTAGCCAAGCGGCTGTACTTGTAGTGCTGTGGGTTGATTGTAGCTTGACCCCGTTGTACCCACGCTGTGGTTGTGCTGTGCAAATCACTCCTGCTCAAGACCTTGGTGGCCTCCCTTTCAAGAGCCCTCCAGCCTCTCAGGAGCTTCCTCGTAATAAAACTTTCCTATTCTTAACTTCTTGGTCCCCTGAAATCCACTCTCCAATATTAGGGGAAATGAACTCGTCACATTTGACATTCAAGAGCAGGTCAAGAATTATATTTTTCCTCTGTCACCAGCACTGAGAGAAGCTGAGGTGGGTGGATTACAAGTTTGAGCCCAGCCCCTGCAATGTAGTGAATCCCTGTTTCGGAATAAAAAATCTTTTAAAAGACTGGGGATGTATAGCCTCGTGCCAAGGCCCTGAGTTCAGCCTCCAGTACTACATTTAGTCAGCCTTCCCATAGCGGCTGCAGTTCTTGGCCTCAAAAAATGTGAGGCCCCCATTGTGTTTGCTTCCCATCCAGCCCCTCCTCTCCATCCAGCAGTTTTCCTAGTTCTCACGGCCTCATTTTTCTTCTTTCTTTTTTTTTTTTGAGACACGGTCTCACTTTGTGGTTCAGGCTGGCCCTGAGCTCAGCCTCCAACTCACATCACAGCAATCCTCCTGCCTCTTCCTCCCAAGTGCTGGGATGACAGGCGTGAGCCACCACGCCCGGCACTGTGGTGTGTGGTGCTGGCTGCTACTGGGTGTGAGTCTCCACACCCAGTATTGTTATGTGGTTCCCGGGGATCGAACCCGGGTCCTTGCGCTTGCAAGACAGGTGCCAGAACCATTGAGCTAAATCCCCAGCCCTCTCATGGCCTCATTTTTCTATCCTAAACATTTCCAACATTTTTTTTTTTTTTTTTTTTTTAGGTTTTTGGAGACAGGGTCTCGCTTTGTGGTTCAGGCTGGCCCTGAGCTCAGCCTCCAACTCACATCACAATCCTCCTGCCTCTGCCTCCCAAGTGCTGGGATTACAGGCGTGAGCCACCACGCCCGGCACTGTGGATGTGGTACTGGTTGCTGCTGGGTGTGGGTCTCCACACCCAGTATTGTT
>PVIR01042096.1:0-12441 GCA_004026965.1 Petromus typicus | reverse complement strand
TATGAAGGCATGGAAGGGACAATTGAGAGTGCGTGGGCAGGAGTGGCCCAGCCTCAGCCTCTCGTTCCACAGTTTCAGAGTCAGTCGGACCCATATGGAGGACTCGTGCTGTAGCCCTGACCCAGATCATCTTTGCCTTTGGGCAGATGATGATTGCTGGTCTGGCCTATGGTGTCCAAAACTGGAGGTTGTTTCAGATCGCTGGCTCTGCTCCTATGTTCCTGCTCTTCTTCTACTTCTGGTGAGGAGACACTTCCCAGGCGCCGGTGGTGCTTGGTCTGCTCTGTTGTCAGAATGGGATGCAGCCTTCACCTTCACAATCGTCTCCTGGGGAGGGAGAGGCTGCTGCAGGACACGCAGCCTGGCAGGGTTCAGCGTGGGGTTCGATGTCCCTGGATTGGCTGGGCAGGTCCCACAGGACTCTGGGCCATAAGGTCACCACCACTCCTGACCTGCAGGGTTCTCCCAGAATCTGCACGGTGGCTCCTCATAAAGGGGAAGCTGGAGAAGGCCAAGCAACTGGTCCAGAAGGCAGCCGTGGTCAACAAGCGGGAGCTCTCCACAGAGCTGCTGAGCCAGGTACCCGCAGCAGGCCCGGGCCCAGCCCTGCCCAGAGCTGCCCCATCCAGCTCTTCCCTGTCCCCTCACTCCCATCTCCTTCCAGCTGGTCCCAGAGGAGACAGGCCCCTCGGGGAGTGCCCAAGACCTTTTCAAACACCCCCAGCTCCGGAAGGTGACCCTGATTCTCATGTGTGTCTGGTAAGTGGTCAGGGTCCATGTCCTCATGGGCAAAGCCAGAGAGCTCCCACGTCCCTCGTATGTCTACTGGTGTTGTGGGACAGGGGCTCTCAGGCCACAGTGTTGTCGCTGCCCTGGTGCCGGCATGTCTGGTGTGATGCTGACCAAGGCAGCCTCTTCCCTGGTGTAATGTTGTTGAGCACCGGCACTGACATGGACCTTCGGGCCTTTTGCAGGTTTGCGGACAGTCTGGGGTACTATGGCCTGAGTTTCCAAGTGGGGGAATTTGGCCTGGACATCTACCTGACACAGGTGATATTTGGAGCAGTTGAAGCAATTGCTCGCTTTTCCAGCATCTTCATGATGGAGAGGTTGGGCCGCAAGTGGAGCCAGTGTGGGACAATGATCATTGGTGGCCTCATGTGTATCATCACCGTCTTCATCCCATCAGGTACTAGGCTGGCTGTGGACCATGCGTGTCTTCCTGCCTCAGGCAGAGCTAGCCCTGTGGTCATTATTCCCATTTATGACGAGGGTCCCTAATGGTTTGGGTGCAGTAGGTGTGAGGGGCTTAGGAGCCCGGGGAGGTGGGTCATCTACTGTCTGTGTGTCTGACCCGCATCCTCCACCAGATCAGCCCGTGTTGCTCACCGTGCTGGCTGTGGTGGGAAAGTTTGCCACATCTGCTAGCTACACCATCTCCTACGTGTACACTGCAGAGCTCTTCCCCACCATTGTCCGGTAAGAGCAGCTGGTAGGATGATACCTCCTCTAACCCCAGTCCTGGGTTTTGACCATAACTATACTGCTCTTAACATCAGTGTACAAAGAGCTGAGCAAGCTGGCTGTAGAGCAGGAGCAACTAGAAATGTAGCACAAGCCTCATGTTTTCCTCTTATGGGTTGAAGATATATATAAAATTTATCATCCCCATCACACGTCAGGATGAATGTGGTTATGTGTAAAGGTGAATGGCCAGAAGTTGGAGCACTCAGGTGGGAAGAGGGAGGACGGGAGGTGCAGCCTCCGTGTGAGGTGTGAGAGCTGAGCAAGGGCCAGAGCAGGCAGAGAGGCTGGATGAGCACGAAGCAGCCTGGGACAGGAGCACGGTGGGGACTGGAGGCCCTGCAGGCCTTTGGGTGTCTCCACAGGGGTCTCTGGGTGAACTGTGGCCTGCAGCACGGCCAGGTCCACTCAGTCTGTGCTGGTGTCCCTCAGGCAAACGGGCATGGGGCTGGTGAGCATGTTCTCAAGGATCGCGGGCATCCTAGTACCACTAATCCTCCTGCTGGGCGACTACCATGCGGCGATCCCTATGGCCATCATTGGTAGCATCCCCACTGTGTCAGGGCTGCTGTGTGTCCTGCTGCCGGAAACACGTGGCCAGAGCCTGAAGGACACCATCCAGGACTTGGACCAGGGGCGCCATCCAGGGTGAGCAGTTTGTGTGTTTGGGAGTCCAGATCAGTGTCTCTCATTCCAAAGGCCTCAGTCTCCATCTCATTATTAGTTCTTTATTCCTTTAGTTCATGTGGATCTTTTGGGACCACAGATACCTGTCAAGTTTTCAATCAGAGGCTCTCTACTTTGAGGAGAGGTGGTCAGGAACATGTCCATAGGATCATGTTTTGGACAGTGAATTACAACTTTCTGTTTTCTTTAGGTGTTTGGACACAGAGTTCCCAGGAAAAGAAAAGGAGACTTCAGGAAAATCTAACAGCCCAGAGGTGGCTACTGTGAGCACGTCATACTTCTGACTGTGGTCACCAAGAACCAGACCATCACGAGCAGGGAACTCTCCTGCTTCTCTGGATGTGACCAGACACCCCGAGGACAAAGGGGCCAAATCAGCATGACTGACACAAGCAGCACACCATGGTCTGGCCCAGCCCCAAACACCACCGCTGAGCCCAGTCCAGATATGTCTGGGACAGATTCAACCTTTCTGACCCCTTCACTTCTCTTGTCCCTAGAGACCCAGTTAATAGCATGGGTGAGATCCCTGTATTCTGGTCTTGTGTGTGTCTTTGGCTTTGCTTGTTCTCTGATCATTTTGAGAAGTATGGCTTCCCTAATCTTCTCAATCTGGATACCCCTTCCCTCAAAAGACTGAAGCTCAGAACAAAGTACTAGGTTGGGCCTTCCCAAATTGTGGGAGTAAACGAAGAAGAAACAAAGTTTGGAGTTATGGATTATACCAAGGCAGTTGGAGAAAGAGCCATGGATGTGGACCAAGTGTTGGTTCCTTCTAGGTACTGAACCAGACCCTGAGGTACAGGCCCAGAGGCATTTATTCTGTGAGAGGAGATTGTCTAGTGAAGCTCACACGTCTGATGCTGGTGTTCTCTTTGAAGATCCCTCACCCTCTGCCTCAAATTAACCTTATGCATAACTTGAGTGTGGCCCAAGGAGAGGCTACTCAACTCTATAGCAATGAATTCAACAATTGAGGTGAAAGGGAAAAACTCCTTGAAAGACAAATTATAACAGCTTATTCAAGGGAGCAGGGAATTTAGCTCAGTGGTCCCAGCACCTGCCTTGCAGCCTCAAGGGCCCAAGTTCGGTTCCCAGTAACCACATACAGCAATGCCACCAGCAATCAGTACCACACACCACAATGCCAGGTATGGTGGCTCATGTCTGTAGTCCCAACACTCGGCGGCAGAGGCAGGAGGATTGCTGTGAGTTCAAGGCTGACCTCAGGGCCAGCCTGAACTACAAAGCTAGACCTTGTCTTAAAAAAAAAAAAAAATTGCTGGGACTGGGGATATAGCTAAATCGTTCAGGCATCTGCTTCCAAGCACAAGGGCCTGGGTTTAATCCCCTGCAACCACATATAATATTGTCGGGCATGGTGACTCATGCCTACCAGCAATCAGCATCACATACCACAGTGCTAGGTGTGGTGGCTCACACCTCTAATCCCAGCACTTGGGAGGCAAGGGCAAGAGGATTGCTATGAGTTCAAGGCTGAGCTCAGGATCAGCCGGAACTACAAAGTGGAATGTTGTCTCAAAAACAAAAAACAATACAAAACAAAACAAAAAAAAACCACCAAAAAACAAACCTATAAAAAAAAGCTTATTCAAGAATAAATATATATCTTTTAAAATTTTGTAAATACCTTGAATTTGTAGTTAAAACTCTTCCCACAAAGAACAATCTAAGTCTAGTATATATCACTGGTATATGCTGTAACATGTATATGCAAGATAATACAAAATTTTACACAAACCCCAGAAAACTGGAAAAGAGGTATGATGTCTCCAAAATTCTGTGAGATCACCATTAATGTGACAGCAAAACTGTAAAAATGCCGTGTGAGGAAAAAAAATGACAAAAACACAAGACCACTGTCTTTAATGAATATTGGTATAAGCATTAAAAATTTAGTAAATCCTAATAATAATGTATAAAAATGAGAGTTTCCCTCAAGAACATAAGGTCATATTATATCTGGAGGTCACTTTACATCTATAGACTAAAAAAATATGTAATAGTCATTTCAATTGATGGAAAAATAAGACACTTGACAGAATCTGACAATCATTTATGAAAAATTTCAAGCAAACTAGAAATGGAAGCACACATTCTCAATTTAATAAAGATGATCTATGAAAACCTATAGTTAATATCAACAAATGGGCGGCAAACTATATTCTTTCTCCCTAAGATAGAAGAGAGGCAGAGACATCTGCTCTGATACTCCATTCATCAAAACAGTAGAGACTGAAGCAAATGCGATATGGTAAGAAAAGGGGAGAAGCACACAGTGTGGAAGGATGTGTCTGCTCATGGGAAATATCAGTCTAGAAAATTCTTCAAAATGTATTCTTAAAATGCACCTGAACCAAGAGATAATAAGTGGATTTTGGAAGATTATATGATACAAAGGCAGTTGTTAATGATATTTTTATACATAAGACATAAATCATTGTGCATTAAAATTTAAGAAACTAGAGAGGATTCAACATACTTGAATAGAGGAGGAAGCCATGTTGGAACTCAGAAAAAAAAAAAACTAAAAACAGGTAATTGGAAGAAAGGGAGGGATTATGCATCCAGCTGGAAAAATCAGTCTGAAGTACTAGACTTGTAGACCACATAGAATGTAGACACAGGGCTTCATAAAATGGTGAATCAGCCCACAATGCTGCCTATGGCACTGCTGCCTGCATGCCAAGCCAGAAGCGCCATACTGGAAGGCTTCAAGAAACTGATGCACCACAAAACTGTGGCTAACTCAAGCCACACAGAATAGATGTGGGATATAACTGATCTTCGTAGTGATTGCATCAGTCTGTATTCCTACCAACAAGGAGAAGGGTTCTTTTTCCCCCCCAACCCCGTCAGGTTTTGTTGTTGGTTGGTTTGTGACAGCAGCTATTCATTATGGAGGTGGAACCTCAGTGTTGTTTTCATCTTCATCTCTCAAATGACCAGTGATGTTGAACATTTCTTCATATGTTTCTTAGTTGCCTCTACTTCTTCATCTGAAAAATGTTCATTTCAAACACTCACTTTTGAATTTGGTCTTTAAATTTGGGGAGGAGGGCTGATTTCCTAAAGCTCTGTGTATATTCTATATAGTAGTCCTTTGTCTGAGAAACAACTGGTAAAACTTCCTTCCCATATTGTAGGTTGTGTTTTCACTCTGTTGGTAGATTTTTGCCATGAGTCTGTTAATGTGGTGTATTACATTTATTGATTTGTGTATGTTGAACAATCCTTGCATCCCAGGAATGAATCCAGCTTGGCCAGGGTGTATGATCTTCTTGATGATCCTCTGTATTGTTTTCCAGGATCTTACTGAGTATTTTTGCATGAATGTTTAGGTTGATTTTTTCTCTGCTTTTGGCATCAATGTAATGGTTGCTTTTAGGAATGAATTTGGCAGTGTTGCTTCCCTTTTGATTTCATTGAAGAGTTTGAGAAATAGTGGTGCTAGATCTTCTCTAAAAGTCTTATAGAATTCAGCAGTAAAGTCCTCAGGACCTGGACTTTTCTTTGTTGGTAAGTTTTCAATTTTATATATTAATATTGGAGTGTTTAGCATTTTTATGTCTTTTGTATTCAACTTTGGAAGTTTATATGTATCTAGGAATCTGTCCATTTCTTCTGTGTTCCAGCTTCTTGGAGTACAAGTTCTCAAAGTATTTTTCCCTTGTGATGATGATCTTTGTGTCTGAGTTGTTAAATATTTTCTCATTTCTATTTTTTTTTTTTTTTTTTTTTTTTTTTTTTTTTTTTTTTTTTTTTTTTTTTTTTTTTTTTTTTTTTTTTTTTTTTTTTTTTTTTTTTTTTTTTTTTTTTTTGCTGCTGCTGATTTTGGTTTAATTCCTGGCCTGCTGTCCGGGCAGTGTTTAATGCAGGTTTCTTTCTTAATATTTGGAACCCTTAGGTGGCTACTTCCTGAGTTTTCTTCCTAGGATCTATAATGGCCCTTAAGTGATCTCTACTTTGGCATACCATGGGAAGTATTTGAATAGAATAATCACCTTACCTCTGTTACATAACACAGTCAGTATTATCAACAGTTTCAAATGCAGCACAGGAAATGATAAGCTTTGGCATTACTATTCTGATACTTTTAATCTCATGAGTTACATCTTTGATCATATGCCAAGATTTAGAACTAACTGAAAATGTTTACAACATACAGGTCCTTCAGTATAGGAGCATCATCACCCTTTGGGAATAAAAGGTCACTGGGTAATTGGGGGGAGAGAGGGAGCTTAGAAATTGGGTTAGACAATGTAAAAAGATCACACAAACCTCAGGAAATGGATAGATGCTAGAGAGAACAGAGAAAAGAGAGAACAGAGAACAGAAAAGAGAGAACAGAGACAGTTATAAGACACAACAGGTTAACAACAGCAGGCCCAGTTGAAACTTTATTCACCTGCCAATAATAGTACAGAAAAAGGAGGGATTAAGGAAGACTGATGTGCATTAACTCCTGGGAACTGATTCTGACCAGAGGACAAGAAAGAATGAAGGAACAAATGGTACCAGCAGCAAGAGGCTAACAGGAGGGTATTTTCTGTCTCCTGTAAAAATAAGAGCACTTGAGAGAAGAATATTTGAATATTTGAATCCAATATTTACTGATATACGATTCAGCAAAGATAGAGAAATGAAAGATGAAAGTTGTCAGAAATGAAAAAGAAACAGCAACAAAAACAAAGCCAAAAACACTAACAAAAGGGCCCTTGACAGTGTGGATCTGCTTTCTCATGTAGATAGTATGAGTAGTAGCACAGAGAGTGGAGTTGATTAGTCACAGAGAGACAGCCATTGTCCCCTGTCTGGGTTCTGGCGATAATGCCTGCCTTGAGCTCAATGGACTCCGGCAGACTTGAACTCTGCAAGAGTCCAGGGTGTTGTAAATGGAACTGATGGCTCACTGATGATGGCTGTAGTCAACAGGATTTCTTCAGTCTTCCAGTGGGTATTTTTTCAAGATGTAGACAGGGCAGTCCTGCACAGAGGGCCTCTGCCTAGCCCCCAGCACTGCTGCTGCACTTATTCAAGTAGATGGAGTCTCTGGAGGCTCTTCCCTATGCACCGGTCCAGTGTGGTCAGAGGTAGATGGGATCTCTGCAGGCTTCTCCTCCCATGCTGGTCACCTCAGAGCTCTGGGCCAGTGCTGTGGAATGACACCCAGCAAACGCATCAGAGGGCTCCCTGCATGGCAGCGGCACTTACCCAGTATGCGCAGACAAGTAGGTGGAGTTTTTGCCGGCTTCTCCTCGTGACCTTGTCATGTGAGACCTCAGGGCCAGAGTGCTGTAGAATGGTGCCCCAGCCTGCATGTCAGAGGGCTCCCCGCACAGCAGCTGGACTTACTCAGTGTGGTCAGACAAGTAAGTGAAGCTTCCTTGAGCTTCTCTTCTTGCCCTGGTGGCAGGAGAGCTCAGGGCTGGAGCACTGTGATAGGGCGCGCAGGTCCACAGGTCAGAGCCTGATTGCTTTTATAGTGCTGTGTGTCCATACAAATGTATATAGAGAAAAATTATTTAACAGCCAATGAATCTCCCACAAAATATGATAGGGACATGAATCCATCTATCTGCCCTCCAACATGGCAATAATTTACTGTAGGGAGGGCCGGGGAGTTAGCTCAGTGGTTCCAGTGCCTGTCTTGCAAGCGCAAGGACCCGGGTTCCATCCCTGGTAACCACATACCATACTGGGCGTGGAGACTCACGCCCAGCAGCAACCAGTACCACATACCACAGTGCCGGGCGTGGTGGCTCACACCTGTAATCCCAGCACTCGGGAGGCAGAGGCAGGAGGATTGTGATGTGAGTTTGAGGCTGAGCTCAGGGCCACCCTGAACCACAAAGCGAGACCCTGTCTCAAAAAACCTAAAAAACAAAAAAACAAAAACAAATTTACTGTAGGGAACAACTGTAAAGAAGTTGGTGATTTATCTGAAGAAAAACATCTGGCTGAAACAGCTGCAAATTTACCCCTCCCTTCAAGACACCCTTAAATAGAGTCTGGGCCAATATTCTCAGTCAGAAATTGAGTAAGTTCTCTCATATGGGTGTCAATTCCTCCCGTCAAGATGGTTACACTCACATTATGGTAAATTGATCTTTCCTGGTGTGGATCAATGGAAAGTTACTAAGTCTTTATATTAAAGCTTTCATTTGGAGAGAAACAAGACCGACCAGGTGATCTCACAATTATTCATAGGAAACAAACCCTCTCTGAGACATACAACAGATAGTTAGGACATGTGAGCTTTGCAAAAAGATCTGGACCACAGTTCTGACAAATGTGCCGATACACAGCACATGTCATGGAAAAAGGTGTTAATTCAGTTTTACTCATATGCCTAAAAGTAAGGGAGTTCAATACCTATTGGTTTTTACTAACAGTGTGGAGACCTTCTCTTACAGAATAAGAAATGCACAAGATGGGTGAAGGTTGTGGCAACACAAGTCATCCCCACATTAGGACTTCCTAAGAGTGTGCTGAGTGACAATGGACCTTCTGTTAAAGCCACAGTCACACAGGGTTTCTCTTGGACATTGACATTCTCTATCATCGTCATCAGTAAAGGCGAGAGATATATGAATGAGACTCTGAACAGACATGTTTGCAACATGGCTCAGGAAACGACTACAGTGACCCAGCTGACGAACTTTAGCTCCTAATCACGAATGTACAGAACATGCCTCCAGCTCCAGGACCTTATGTATGCCCTTTTTTCACTGCAGTAATACCTTCGTTCTCAAATGGCTCTGTTGGTGCACATTTCCGTCTGAACAGGAGCATTTAGCAAACAGAGCTCTGGCACACCCTCCAAGCTTGGACACTGTGTATGACTTCATAAAGGTAGAGTATCTTCTCCAACAGGACCCTCTCCTGAAGCCCATGGGCATCAAGTAGTGGCTGGCAACTTCAGGAAGCTGTATGCAAAAGCGCTGCTCACCAGGTGTCCTAATGTCACTGAAGACATATCCTTGACATTGAACGAGTACTGGAAGAAGCATTTCAATGTCCTCTACTGCCTCAGCCTCACAAAGCCAGGGAACACGTCAGGTCCAGGGCCTTCAACGGCCCTGGCAGAAACCGGCCAGAAAGTGTCACTGAACGTGACTTGAAGGGTCGGATGAACAGGCATGGGGGAGATTGTGTCCGTGGGCAGAGATGGCCCTGGAGGTTGATGGCGCAGACACAGAGAAGCTGTTGAGGACCATAAGGAGGAGCCGATGGTGGAAGAACTTGCTGGAGTCGAGTGAGCGGCGGGGGTGGGGTGGGGAGGCAACTTCTAGATGGGAGGGGTATGGCTCAGGCCTGAGGACCCCTGAAGTGGCGCAGGCCATTGCCATCATCATGTCTTCACCGAGGGGCAAGGTGAGGTGCCTGAACCTCTGCGGGCCTGGCCTCAAGTCCGGCTGCCTGCGCGAGGACCCTGCTGGGCTGAGATCAGAGTGTCTGACAGCACGCCATAGCCCCACGGACTGTGTGGGACCCTACCTCCCTCCTGTTTTCCCTGCGCTGCTCCATTCTACTCTGCTAGACCCAGGTCCATCTGTCTTTTCTCAAACCGCCCTCTCCTGTCTTCTGCTTTGACTTCCTGTGATTGCTGCAGGACTGGAACAAACTGGCTTTGCAACTTTCTGCTACTCTTCCAGCTTTGGCCGGGCGAGGGAGCTGCTGTACTTTAAGTAGCTCACCTGTGGAAACATTTTGACAGTTTTTTTTTTTTTGGTAACAGTTTCTTCAATTTCCACTGGAATGGATTTTTTTTTAAGCATTGGTGCTGGTACCACAGCTGTGATGGCACATCCTGTGTAGTGCATAAGTATAAAAGATGCTCAAATTGACCTGCACGTCCTCTGAGGGAGCCACTTCAAGCTGCGTTATGTTTTATCTTTCCTGTGTTCCTCTGTGGGATTAAAGATCACTATGGTTAGGGATGGTGTAGTGTGGATTTCAGTCAGCACGCACACTTTCCCAGTAATGATGCACATCTGTTGGAGCTGACACCATAGGGCGGGTAAACTCTCCTGCCTTAAACGAATTACCAAAGCATTGACGGGATGCGTGTGAGCCACAGTGATTTCCAGACAGCCAGGGAACCCTGGAAGGGGTCCACCCTGATTTACTACTTCTCAAGTGGCTAAGAGTATTTCAGGGCACTTCATCATCTCGTCTTAGAACCAGTGGCCACAGCATGGCGAGTTCCAAGGCTGAGAACATGTCCGTGGGGCCCTATTGATCATGGAAGTAAAGTACCACCATCAGGGCCTTGAGCAAAGATGCCTTCCTATGACGTACTGAGTGTCACAAGGGTTACCTTGTGTACGAAACCGTTCTCATCCTTTTACAGGGGAGCCCCTCTGAAGGAGCCTTGACCTTTCCCTCTCCATGGTCCCTAAGACACAGCAGGGGTTAGATCTTAAAAAAATGAAATTCCTTATGTTGAGGTATGTAAGGCTTTTATTTCTAAATGCAAGAAAAAGAGGCACTGGGCACGTGATAGTAAGAGGCCACTGGCTGGGCCCTGCTCCAGGTATCAGGTGGCCAGTGTGCCTGACTCATGGCAGTGGAGCACTGGTGGTCTCTGCTTCCAGAAGGAAGCGGGGCCAGCCAAACTCTCACCTCTGGTTCTGATGATGACTGGAGGGTCCAGGGCAACCTGTAGTGCTCCTGTCCGTGCACGTTGACACTTCCTGTGCCGAACTTGGTTTGAACATGGACATTTAGAATGAGTCATTTCTGTTACTGGCAGATACGGGGCAGCTCACTCCATTTAACTTCCTTGTCTGGGGAACTGTGCTCTAGGTCTGCAGCTGTAACTGGAGCTGAGAGAATCCCAGCTTCTTTCCTCCTGCTCTGACAGGTGTATTTGGAGATCAGATGTCTCACCATGACTTTTAAAATGTTCCTGCTCCCCTGCTGGAAGAAATTCACCTACAAAATTTAGGAAAGTTCAGAAGCCTCAGGAAATAACCAACATGGATTTTATCTGTGAGAACTACAACAAGCGTCCCCGACACGATTAGCCAACAGGTGAATCCTGCTGCATGGAACAATGGTAGGCCCATGCCAGTGGTTATATAAACAAGACTCCAGCTGATTTTCCAACTGGAAACATTCAATCAAAGATGAAACCCAGAAAGGCCTCCAGACTCTCATAGACAGGTTTCTCAGGCACGGTCTGCTACCTCTTTGACAGTCCTCTTGCAATACTCCTATTTTCCCTGTAGTAAAGCCTTCAAGAATTCCAGGCCCCTTTCTCAGTTGGAGATACCCAACAATGAATGGAAAGTCCAGAACAAAATTCAGAGGATCCTAGTAGGTTTACAGATGAATTAAGACTCTGACCTTTACTTCAAGTGAGTATAGAATGGTCCAAGATCTCTGCATCAATATCAAGGCTGTAATCCCAACCCACCCTCTGTTGGAATCTGCATAAAATTCTTTCCAAAGCTCCAGGACACATAGATTGTTTCTCAGGTTTAGACCTCAAAGATGCTTTTCCTTGGGGCCGGGGAGTTAGCTCAGTGGTTCTGGCGCCTGTTTTGCAAGCTCAAGGACCTGGGTTCGATCCCCCGGTTAACCACATACAATACTGGGTGTGGAGACTCACCCCAGCAGCAATCAGCACGGGTGTGGCGGCTCACGCCTGTCATCCAAGCACTCGGGAGGCAGAGGCAGGAGGATTGCTGTGATGTGAGTTTGAGGCTGAGCTCAGGGCCAGCCTGAACCACAAAGCAAGACCCTGTCTCAAAAAAAAAAAAGATGCTTTTTCTTTTGTATCCTTTCATCCTGACTCCTTCCTTTCTGTCTCCTTTTTGAATGAGAAAATCTCACTTTAAGGGAAGAAACAGTAGTGGATAGTTACCGGTTGTTCTCACGCAGGGCTCTTAGACAGCTCTCACTTGTCTGGGCACTCCAAAATGACAACGATCTCAGATCTTAAACACGGGAAAATGGTACAGTAGGTGGATGATATTTTAATCTGAAGCCCAACTTGGGAGCTATCTAATAACAGCACTGTCCAGACCCCTTACTTGTCTAGCCAAGAAGGAATATACAAGCTCACATGCAGGCTCACACGTGCTCCAGAGGATTCAATATTTTTGATATTTTCTTATACCTAGGAAGCAACGACTGCCTAAGGATTGGAGGTACGCTGGGACCCGGCCACCAAACAACAGCTTTGTTCCTTCTTGAGAA
>PVIR01042094.1:0-12590 GCA_004026965.1 Petromus typicus | reverse complement strand
TAACTTCTATCTTTATTCCGCATACACTGTTAGGCTAGTGTCTAGATGTCTCCCCAAAGCTTCAAGTGGTCGTAGGTGTCTGGATCTAGACCGTGTCACGCTGTGATCAAGGGTGGATTTTCACAGCCTGCTCACCAGGCTTCAGCCAAGATGTCCACGGACTAGTTTGGCCTAGTTCTGGGAGGATTAAAGATGCTCCTCCCTGGGTGTGACTGCTACCCGCCTAAAGGCACATGGCATGGAAAAATATAAGGGAGAAAAAGACGGGTGCTGGGGCCCTAATTTGCTGCTTGCTACTTCTGGGCTACTCTTTGCTGCTTGCAGTCTGCATGCAGTGTTTCTCCTCTGCAGTGTCCCTCTGCCATTCCACCCTGCCTTGGAGCCAGCCAACTATCAAATGAAACATCTACAAACTGAACTGCAAGAAACCTTTCCTCATTTGACTGTGGGTGTTGGGTAGTTTTCTGCACTAAAAAAGTAACTAAGTCGTGCACTAATGCTACAATCATTATGTACATATAATTCTGTTACTATACTATTTTACACTTTGCTTTTTTCCACCTTTTCTTTTCTTTTCTTTTTTGGCTTTGTAGTTTAGGCTGGCTGTGAACTCACTATGTAGCCCAGGGCTAGTTTAGAACTCACAGCAATCCACCTGCCTCTGCCTCCTGAGTGCTGGGATTACAAGTGTGAGCCACCATGCCCAGCATTGTGGTATGTGCTAATGAGGATCAAACTCAGGACCTTGTACCTGCCAGGCAGATGCCAGACCACTGATCTAAATCCTCAGCCCTATTTTTGATACTTTACAAACAATGAGATGATATTATATCAATTGTTTTGTAATCTGAGCTTTCATGTAATAGCTTATTGTGGGCATTATTATGTGCTAAAAAATACAGATGTATGTAATTTTCAAGACATACAAAATAGACTTTTTAAATCAGTATTTGAAAATCACATAGCTTGGGCCATTAATTTGAAAAATCAAACAAATGCTCACCTTTCTCTCCTTTTATGGTGCTGTGACAAAAACCCAGGGCCTTGTGTGTGTGAGGCAAGGACTCTGGCACTGAGCCATCCCCGTCAGGCCTGTGTGTTTTGAGAACTATGTAGTGAACATGGAGACTTCAAGGCGTGTATTTTCTTTCTAATAGAGACATCACGCACAGACCCAAAGACAGAATGTTTAGGCAGGGTGTTAGTGTTATGACTACTGGATTTCTGGTGTAAACAAGATAACACTTTTATGCTGTTGTCTTTTCTGTCCAGGTTCCTAGGATGACCCTCATTTGGTGATCAGAAAAGCTCACATACTCAGAAAAACAGTTACATTCACGGCTATGGTTTATTACAATAAAAAGCCCCTTGCTTAACTCTGCTCCTGTGATTCTCTCAGGATTTTACTCTCCCTCCTGCCCCTCTTGCACTACTTTTTCAATGGACTTGCTATTTTCTACAGCATAAAATTATTCTTAAGTATTATGTTCGTTGGGCTGGAGATATAGGTCAGTGGTTCTGGCGCCTGTCTTGCAAGCGCAAGGGCCCAGGTTCAATCCCCAGTAACCACATACAATACTGGGCGTGGAGACTCACCCCAGCATCAACCAGTACCACATACCACAGTGCCGGGCGTGGTGGCTCACGCCTGTAATCCCAGCACTCGGGAGAGGAGGAGGATTGCTGTGATGTGAGCTTGAGGCTGAGCTAAGGGCCAGCCTGAACTACAAAGCGAGACCCTGTCTTAAAAAAAAAGGATTATGATTGTCTAGTCCTCATTTCTCTCTGAAGGAATGTAAGCTCCAGGAGGACAAGAATCTTTATCAGTAAATCCCCAAAGGCCAGGAATAGCCCTGGAACATAACACGCAAATATTTGTTGTGAGACTAAATGCCTTACTAGAGACTAGAGAGAATGAGGGTGTAGCTCAATGTTGGAGCATGCGCTTAGCATGTGTGAGGTGTAGCTCAATGTTGGAGCATGCGCTTAGCATATGTGAGGCTCTGGGTTTGATCTGCAGTGTGAAAACACACTCAATATGTAAAATTAAGTAGATTAAATATATATCTACATGTAAATTTCTTAAGGTTTTTCTACTAATGTCCACACACATCAAAACTCAAGCAATTCCACTTGGGACACTGGTTGCCATTCCAAGATTATATAAGAATAGGGACTGCATCTGTTTGCAGGCCAGTGGTGGAAGTATTTGATCTGAGCAGGCGTGAAGGCGTCTGCCTGTTATCCCGGCACAGGAAGAGGCTGAGGCAGGAAGATGGAGAGCTTGAGTCCAGGCAAGGTAACACAACACCTTAGTGAGGCTGGCCTTAGGTGGCAGCACCACTGAGCTAAGTCCTTGGCCCCTGACATGTTTTCGATTAAGCAAATACTAATGAACTTTAGAGGATTTTATAGACTGTTGCAAGTGAGAGCATTAAATTGGCTTTGAGGACCAGGGATATAGCTCATGGCACTGTCCCCGCCTGGAAAGCACAAGGTCCTGAGTTTTATACCCAGTACAAAAAAAAAAAAAATTGGCCTTGAGTCACTTACAGGATTTCATGCTAAGCAGCTATAGCCCTGGAGGAACACAGAACAGTATCTCAGAGTCCTTCGGAATGGAGCGAGCACACCCGGGTGTCTTGGAAGACTGCCCAAGTGCTTCTACACTTTAAGGAAGTGGATTTTCTCATTTCCGCCTCCTCGTTGCTCTTCCTTCAAACTGATCTGCCTGAGAACAAGCCTGACCTCACGATTCTCGGATGTCCCAGTTCAGACCAGGGCTTGTCGCTCTGGGGTGCGGCGGTGCACATCTGTGATTCAGGGCCTGGGAGGCTGAGGCAGAGGACTGAAAGTCTGAGCCCAGCCTTGGCAAGTTAACAACTTCACAAGGCCTTGACTCAAAATAACTGAAAACAGGGATGAGGATGTAGCTCAGTGTGAGGGCCCCGGCTCAGTCCTCAGTGCTGTAACAACACAAACAAAAAGAGTAGGATATGGACACAAAGTATTCCAGGAAATTTCAAAAATGCTCAGGCAGGTTTTCTTTTTTCTTTTCTTTTCTTTCTTTTTTTTGTTCTTTGGATATTTTAAGGAGGAGGGGGGTGGAACTCGGAGTGCCAGTTGCTGCCTGAATCTCAAGTAGAACAGAATTTGAAAAGGGGGAGCCCCCGGGAAGCCACTTCTCCACTCCATCTTCCCTGGTGAGTGGTGTACACCCGGCCACCACGACCAGCTGGCACGGAATCCAGAGGTGAGCGGGGATCAGGGGAGCTGTCCAGCGACATGAGGCCTCTCCACGCCTCTTGCCTCTTGCACGGGGTTGTGTGTGTGTGTGGGGGTAGTGGTGCTGGCTACCTCTCCTCAGCCTCCTTCACGGTCCACATCCTGGTGGAGCTTGGACTCAGTGACAGGAAGGGAGGGCTCCGGTGGCCTGGTCAGGGTGTTGAGGTGTTTGTCCCTTCCGGGAAGGGCAGGCAACAAGGGCTGGCGACCGAGGGCAGCTGCGGGCTGTGCTGGGCTGGGCCGTTCTGGCTCTGCCACCTCACAGCGGGTAACGGCGCTTTTTTTAAATTGAAATCTTTATTGGTACATTACATATACACATCATGATTGCATTCAACTGGCGAATTTGTACCAGTGTATGACACAACTTAATTCTCATTTTTTTCCCCAAACTGCACTTTCTTCAGCTCAGTAAGGGACCCATGACTGCCTTCCTCTCAGAGCTGTAATGGATGCCCCTTTGGGGCTCCCCTCCTGGAACTTGGAGATAGCAGAGTAGCTAAGAGAAGTAAAATAATAACTAAATAAAGAAAAGGAGAAAGAAATAATGTAATCAAAGCATTTTGCCCATTGACAGATTAAGAGCAATTGTGAATTAAACAAACTGTAAATACTACATACATATATACATGCAATGGAATATTCAGCTTTAAGGATGGAAATTCTCACATTACAACATGGGTGAGCTTTGTGTATATGAAATAAACCAGTCACAAAATGATAAATACTGTGCAATTACAGCAATTTAAAGTGTACATTAAAAATCACAGAATAGTACAATGGTGATTGCCAGGAACTGGGAAGACAAATATTAATAGTAGTTTGTTTTGCAGAATGAAGCGTTCTGGAGCGAGATGGTGGTGATGGTTCGCGTCACTGTACCTGTCATGGCACTATGCTACATTAGAGAGCTCTAGGCTAACTTGAACTAGACTGTGAGACTCTGCCTAAAACAAGACAAAATAAAATAAAAAAGAAAGAAATAGATATTTGAAAGTCTGCACTGAAATTCTGCAGTTGATTATTTTGAGACTGGGTCTCACGAAGTCTGGAAGTTGCCCAGGCTGGGCTGAAACTTTCAACCCTCAGCCTCCCAGTGTGCTGGGATTACCGGTGTGGGCCACCGTGCTCAGCCAGCAGTACTGATGATTTAAACTCTAAGCGTTGGCTTTTTGATGGACTTGAGCCCATCCCTTGGGTAAGCTTCACAGATAGCCTGGGCTGTGGTTCTGAGGAAGGCAGAGTCCTTGCTTGCCCCACTCCAGACCCTGGGTTTAGTCCCAACCGCACGGAACACAGAACAAAAACACTCCTGTAGATGGGAACTTTAAACAAGTTCTTTAAGAAGTTATACCTTCGGGGCCGGGGATTTAGCCCAGTGGTTCCGGCGCCTGTTTTGTAAGCGCAAGGACCCGGGTTCGATCCCCGGTCACCACATAACAATACTGGGCGTGGAGACTCACCCCAGCACCAACCAGCACCACATCCCACAGTGCCGGGAGTGGTGGCTCATGTATGTAATCCCAGCACTCGGGAGGCAGAGGCAGATGTGTAATGAGGCACATCTCGTTGCTGAGATGTGAGTTTGAGGCTGAGCTGAGGGCCAGCTTGAACCACAAAGTGAGACCCTGTCTCAAAAAAAAAAAAAAAAAAAAAGTTGTATCTTTAAAAAAGGTCAAATATAATGAAATACATATTCTAAATTGTCAACCCTCGTCTCATTCTATCATGTGAAGGTTGACTATTTCTATTTCTCATTGAAAGCAAAATACACTTCCTCAGGCTTACACTGAAAAACTTTGTCAGTGGACTAATATACAAAAGTATGTAGTTTTCCACAATCGTTTTAAGTAGAATTTGGGAAACAAGTTGGGCGTCCCAAGTTTCTGGGGCTTGTCCCCTGGGGCGGGGCACAGGATCCTTCCCTGCAGGTAGTGGCTGGGGCTCTTTTAACAGAAAGATGACATAGTTGGGGCTCTTCCTTGGCAGTGGGTCAAGGGTTCAGGGTCCTTCTAGGTGGGGCGTGGTATCCGGGGGCTCCTCTCCGGGGGCGTGGGGTACAAGGACTTCTCCCCGGAATGGGGAAATGACAGAAAGGCTCCTCCCCATGGGGGCGGGGAGTCCATGGATCCTCCCCCGGTGGGCGGGAACAGGGCGCTCCACCCCGCCCAGGGGCAGGTGCTCTTTCCCAGGAGGGGCGTGGTTTCGGGCTCCTCCCCAGCAGACGCGTGCGCGCCAGTTTCTGAGTTTCATTTCCAGCCGTCCCCGCCAGTTCTCCCTCCCGCCGCTTTTCCGCGAAGTCAGCTCTCTTCTTGGGCAGAGCGCGGTGGACATGGGCCCGCGACCTCGGAAGACGCAGCGGACGGCCGCGGAGTCCCGAGCCGCCCGGCCCGCGGGTCCGGAGCCGGTTCCGAGGGCCGCCCTGCTTGAGCCGCCGGGGGCGCAGGCTGCACCCCGCACCACCCGGCCGCGCGCGGGAACTCGCCCTCAGCCCGCGCGGCCGCGACCGGCGCCGAGGAGGGCAGCCCCGGGCCGCGGGGAGGAAGAAGGGCGGGATCCGCGGGACCCGCGCAGGGAGGGACGGGAGAGGCCCCGGGACCCGCAGAACGCGGAGCAGCGGGATCTGTGGAGGGAGGAAGACCACGGGGATCTTCGGGAGGAGGAGCACCGTCGGGATCCCGAGGAGGATGAGGAGGAGAGGGCTGAGGGAGAGGTCGGAGAGGGAAAGGAGGAAAAGGAGGAGGTCAACGACGACCACGACGACGACGACCACGACCACGACGACGAAAACGAGAACCCGGGGGAGGAGCGCAGGCGCAGCGCGTCCGCAGCCCGCGGTCCCGGGGCGTCTTCAGGCTCTGTTCGCTCCCGAGCTCGGCGATCCCTGCCTGGACCCCGCAAACCTCGCGGTCTCCTTGGAAAGGAGGCGGCCCCGGGCAACTGGGAGCCCCGCAAAGTGGTGGACCGGCTGCGCCTGCGGCGCAAAGAGACCAAGGAGGCGGCGGAACAGGTGAACGAGGTGGTGAAGCAGCTACTGCAAGCCCTACAGACCAGCAAATTCCACGGGGTGTCGCAGCTGAACACTGGCAGCTACTACGAACACGTGAAGGTGAGCTCCCCAGGGGCCCCGGTGCCCCACACCCCAGGCTCATACCCGCCCTTCTGGGCCGCGACACGGCTCACCGCGATGGGCGGTGCTCATCCATTTATTGGTGCACATATTGACCACCCAGCCCCGCCTAACCCTAACCCTAACCCTAATCACAATTCCGTCCTCGATGGCTGGGAGCCTTTCACACTTGCAGATTTGTACACGCGAGCGCACAGGCACTGAGCTCCTAACAGAGTTGTGCACAATTTCAAGGTTTTTATTTATTTATTTATTTATTTATTTATTTATTTTTTTTAGGTTTTTTGAGACAGGGTCTCGCTTTTGTGGTTCAGGCTGGCCCTGAGCTCAGCCTCCAACTCACATCACAATCCTCCTGCCTCTGCCTCCCGAGTGCTGGGATTACAGGCGTGAGCCACTACGCCCGGCACTGTGGTATGTGGTACTGGTTGCTGCTGGGTGTGGGGTCTCCACACCCAGTATTGTTATGTGGTTACCGGGGAATCGAACCCGGGCCCTTGCGCTTGCAAGACAGGCGCCAGAACCACTGAGCCAACTCCCCGGCCCTTATTTATTTTTTTGAGACAGGGTCTCACTTTGTAGTTCATGCTGGCCCTGAGCTCTCTATGTAGACCATGTGAGCTTCGATGGCAATCCTCCTGCCTCTGCCTCCCGAGTGCCGGGATTACAGGCTTGAGCTACCACAGCATTTTTCTTGAACGCATGTCCGGAATCATCGCTTTTCAATGCATATTCTTCCACCCCTTTCTGGTGGTTAGGTTAGGAGAGAACTATGTATCCATTGGAAGTCCGGGACAAGTTCCTGACTGGAGTCTGGTTTTTTTGGCCAGTTTGGTTGTTTTCTGAGCTCTGGACAGTGCATCTCCATTAGCTTTCTATAAACTCTTGGATGTGGCATAAACAGAAATACAAACGGGTAGCAAGTGTTTACTTTGTACCTATAGTTTATTTCAGAATTATAAATTGGTTTTATTGAACTGACTGCTCTCTTCCTAGGAGGATGATTGTAAAACCTAGTTTTAGGGTTTTAAAATTATAAACATTTTTCCCTCTCACTTTTTATTTGGAGACAAGGTCTTGTTATGTACTTCAGGCTGGCCTTCAACTCACTATGGAGCGCAGGCTGGCCTGGAACTCATAATAATCCTTCTGCTTCAGCCTTCTGAGTGCTGGAATTACAGGCTTACTGCACCATGCCCAAATCTTTTCCTTTTAAGATTATAAACTCTTATTTGATACATCTAGATATGATGCATGTGAATGTGCTTTATCTTTGTGTCAGTAAGCCTTCACACTGTGAATGTTGAGGCAGTGAAGTGAGTGGGCAGAGAGGAAGGGGTAGTGCTGTCTTTCCAGATCCTGCCTTGTCAAGCAGGAAGTTCAGATTTAGTTCCCATGGTAAGTGTGCGTCCTGGAAGCCTTCAGTGGAGAGGAGATTCTTCCAAAGAAACTGGTCTCCAT
Organism: Petromus typicus; assembly: GCA_004026965.1. Taxonomy (NCBI): domain Eukaryota; kingdom Metazoa; phylum Chordata; class Mammalia; order Rodentia; family Petromuridae; genus Petromus; species Petromus typicus. Next base: position 4,714 of record PVIR01042094.1, on the reverse strand, counting down.
TTAAAATTCATTTTTGTTTTTTTGAGGCAGGGTCTAACTTTGTAGCGCAGGCTGGCCTGGAACTCACTGTGTGGCCCCTGTGGGCCTTGAACTTCCAGTAATCCTCCTGCTGCCACCTCCTGAATGTTTGGGATTACAAGCATGCTCTGCCATGCTCTGTACCTTTTAAAAATTTCAGAGATGAAAGATTCAGTGAACTTGGTTTTGAAGCAGGGCTTGGTGTTGTACACCTGTGATCTCAGCTACTGGAGCCTGGGAGTTCAAGAGCACCTGTGAGGGCAGTATGGGGGACTCCATGTTGAAGCAGACACGCCAAAATCTAACAAGCTATGCATCTAAAGATACTGATTGTATTAGGTATGAAAGATGTTCACTACAGAGCTGACCCACCTCTGTCTTCCAGCAGGCTCTCTGCAAGTGGTACCCTCTTGCCTTCGAGGCCTACCCCATGTTGGGGTCCAAAAAGCATGCCCAACTATGTTACTCATGATGTTTCCATTGCTTTAATTTTGATATGTTTCTTCTTTCATGTGTATACTAGATTTCTGTTATTCATTCATTTGCAGCAATGGCTTGAATAAATTACAAAAAGAATGTTGAATAAAAAACCAGCAAATGAATACTGATATAGTTGACTGATTGTGTCAATTTAAATAAGAAATGACCAACTAAATTGGATCAGGACAGTTCTGAGTGTGACTGATTGCAGGAAACTGCAATATTGATTATGGCCAAAGCACTCTGTAAGCAGAGTAGGCTGTAGTTAAATCCCTCAGTTGTCTTGCTGTAAGAAGCGAATCTGACTGAAGCATCTCACAGGGGCATCTCATGAGCTCTGCGGTTGTGCACAGGACAACACAACCTTCCTGCTAACGGTCACAGAAGAGACCAGATTAACAACCCTTCGAGCTGTGGGGCTGAGATAACGTGTGTATCTGAGGTCTGAGTAATTCGCACCCAAATTCATTCCCACAACTTGTGTCTTCACAGCTAAATGGGCAATATTCTAATTACAGCCATATATTTTGTCTAGCTGGCTTCTAATTTGAAAGTGCTTTGTCTCCTCTTTTTTTTTAGGTTTTTTGAGACAGGGTCTCGCTTTTGTAGTTCAGGCTGGCCCTGAGCTCAGCCTCAAACTCACATCACAGCAATCGTCCTGCCTCTGCCTCCCAAGTGCTGGGATTACAGGCGTGAGCCACCACGCCCGGCACTGTGGTATGTGGTACTGGTTGCTGCTGGGGTGAGTCTCCACACCCAGTATTGTTATGTGGTTACCGAGGATCGAACCTGGGTCCTTGCGCTTACAAGACAGGCGCTGGAACCACTGAGCTATATCCCCGGCCCCTGCTTTGTCTCCTCTCTTTAAAGTCTTACCTGCATTAATTTCCATAGAAACAGCACATACTGCACATCTATGTACATATTGTACCTTTACCCTAATGGATGAACAGTAAAATTCAGTGGATCTAGGGTCTTTTGATGGGCCAACACTGGTCATTTCAGTTCTTTCTCTTTTTCTCTTAGTTCTGTTTTAGTGTATTTTTTTTTTTTTTCTTTAATCTTGTGCTGCATACTGAGCCGATGGGGACTAGAGACTTTCCATGGGGGTCTGTAGCAGCTGATGGAATTTACTGAAGACAGAAGACCTTCCATAGGGCGGCTTGTCCCCTAAATGGTATAAAAGAGGAATGCAGAAAGAAGTTTCATTTCTGTTTCTTCAGACAAGCTCCAGTTAGTTTTGCAATTGTTCTACCAGAAAATGCTAAGAAAGAACCGGAAGAACTCAAAACAGTTGACACATACATTGAAGGTGATGCCCACATGGATGTGGGAAAGCAGCCTACATAGGAGGCAGATTGTGTGAAGGAAATGAAAGGAAAGCATAAAGCTGTCCAGAGAGATCAACCCAGACCTTCTCAGGAGAATGAGACCATTCTGAGGTCTTTCCATGGAGCACCACCTCTAAAAGATTTACAGAAAAGGGAAGAATCAATCAAGACAAAGATGATCACCCTGCTTCACTATGATCTTTTATTATCACCCCCCAAAACCAAGTGGAAATAAGAAAGGAGAAACTATAGGATCTGGCACCAAGGACTCAGAGCCCATCACCTACCTGAGATAGAACCCTATGAAGAGGTGGATATGGCCCAGGACCTCCTGGCCCAGGAGATGGAAGTTCTCAGACTAGAAATGAACCATGGAGAACTCTCAAGCAAGACCTAGGCCAGGAGTGGGGAGAGGGCTACAGCCAAGTTTTGTATGTTCCTAGGCAGAGCTGCTACACAAGGGCCAACGTAGCTAACTAGCTCATGCAGGCACACAGTCAGGGCCGTCGGTCCCCCTCCATCCTGAATGGTCAAGTTGCAGTCAGGAGTGGCGTCTTGATGGAGGGAGGGAGAGGACTTGTGAAATGAAAGGCAGCGTGGCCTGGTATGAGTAAGACTGTGTCTAAAAGGCCTTTGGTGACACAGGATTTTGAAGTGCAAGGAGACCAGAGCCAGAGCCTCGTAGCCCTGCAGCACCAAGGAAGCAATGTATGTGACCAGTGTGGACATCACTGGAGATGTCCAGGGGAAATTTGTGCTTCTGAGAGGTAATGGCAAGATGCAGTCTTGTAGCGCTGTGGGCTGAGTGCCACGTATGTGGCCTGTGTGGCCCCTGTGCGACCTATTGCTCCTAGCAAGGATGATGTGTGTCATCTTGAGTAGTCAAATAGCCTTTGTGGCTGGGTGTCATTCATTTTCTTTTTTTTTTTTAAGGTTTTTTGAGACAGGATCTCGCTTTGTGGTTCAGGCTGGCCCTGAGCTCAGCCACAAACTCACATCACAGGGGTGCCTGTGCCTCCTGCCTCTGCCTCCCGAGTGCTGGGATTACAGGCGTGAGCCACCATGCCCGACACTGTGGTATGTGGTACTGGTTGCTGCTGGGGTGAGTCTCCACACCCAGTATGGTATGTGGTTACCGGGGATCGAACCCGGGCCCTTGCGGTTGCAAGACAGGCGCCGGAACCACTGAGCTATATCCCCGGCCCAGGGTGTCAGTCATTTTCTAGTGATACAACCTTTGACATTGTTTCTATAGAATCCGAAGAGCCTGCACTCTATGAGGCTGCGTTTGCGAGGAAATTTCACAATATACGCTCTTTTCAACTGCACAGGATAGTCTAGAAAATCAGCCATGCCCAGCATCCTGGAATGTCCTCCGAGCTCAAATGACCTCCCAGTTGCTCTCACAGTCACTACCCTGAGAGTGAGGAAAAGCTGCAAGTGACCAGATGGGTGGATTTTGCACTGGACATGGAGCACAGTGCAAAGCGTATCAATAGGATCTTTTTTTTTTTGAGACAGGGTCTCGCTTTGTAGTTCAGGCTGGCCCTGAGCTCAGCCTCCAACTCACATCCCAGCAATCCTCCTGCCTCTGCCTCCCAAGTGCTGGGATTACAGGCGTGAGCCACCATGCCCGGCACTGTGGTATGTGGTACTGATTGCTGCTGGGGTGAGTCTCCACGCCCAGTATTGTTATGTGGTTACTGGAGATCGAACCCAGGCCCTTGCGCTTGCAAGACAGGCGCTGGAACCGCTGAACTATATCCCCAGCCCCGTCAATGGGATCTTGCGGAGCCTTGGTGAAGACAAAGGAAGAAACATGGAGTCACCTTGTCATGGAGCCAGCCGACTGTTAGCCAAATATATCTTTTCTGGCTTGTTTTTGATTTTGGAAACAGGGTTTCACTTTGTAGTTCAGGCTAGCCTAGACTCATGGAAATCCTCCTGCCTCAGCCCCCCTTAGCCAAGATTGCAGGTGTGAGGCAGCAAGCCTAGCTGAACCTTTCCTGTTTTATTTCTTTGTAAAAATAAGCAAGGTGCATCCTGGTATTTCTCTTACAATGCTGATTGCAGATGCTCTGGTAAATGAGCTTTAAGAACATCCATGATGGGGCCAGGTATTTAGCTCAGTGGTTCCAGTGTCTGCCTTGCAAATAAAAGTTCCTGAGTTTGATCCCTGATAACAACATACAACAATGTCGGGCATGGTGACTCACGCCGATCAGCAATCAGCACCACATACCACAATGTTGGACGTAGTGACTCATGCCTGTAATCCCAGCACTCGGGAGGCAGAAGCTGGGAGACTGCTGAGTTCAGGACCAGCCTGAACTACAAAGTGAGAGTCTCAAAAAACTAAAAAAAAAAAAAAAAAGAGCACCTGTGATGGACTAGGGATGTAGCTCAGTGGTGCTGCACCTGCCTGGCAAGTACACTGTCCTGTGTTCCATCCCTGCTACCAAGGAAGAAGTAAAACAAAACAAAAAACTAACCACTCGTGATCTTGACAGGTTTCTTCTTAATCACTATCAACCCAAGTCCCAGCCGCTCATACTGGTCTTGAGGACTCTCTGCTCATTTCCTTAGGTCTTCCGTAAGATTGGTACTCAGTGCCTGACCCTCCATCGAGGCAGGACTTTGGAGTGTTTCTAATGTTAATTTCTGTCTCCTCAGACTCGGAGATGAGCAGCTGTTGCATTGTCTCCTTCTCCCTTGCCCGCGGGAGGAATCCACTCTTGTGCCGGATGGACCACTATCTTCTGGGGCTGAGCCTCTTCTGGGGCTGAGCCTTTGGACTCTGTCTATATTCTCGTGCCTTATACTCATTCATCATGGCATGACTTGTATGCTGGGATTTGGCAGGCCCTGGAGAAGAGGAGAGAAGG
>PVIR01042093.1:0-12409 GCA_004026965.1 Petromus typicus | reverse complement strand
AAGATTACATTGTGAAACAGACTGCTTGCATGAGCAGTACTACACCAGGGAACAGCCTTCAGGTCTGTTTTCTAGTCCATGCGGCAAAGCAAGGCCTTGGAAAACTTTGTGTGGATCCAACAGGGCACGCACAACCCAGATTATCACCACTCCATAGCACGACCACAGTCCAGTACCGACTGACACACTGCCACCTTCTCCGCTCTCCCTGCCTCGCAAGATCAAACAGGCAACTGGTTGCTTCAGGCTGACAGGTGGCGTTTGGTCGCAATCTCCACAAACAGCCTCTCATTTTTTTTCCTTCCCTGTACTTCTCCTTTCATAACCTTCCTAACTGCTCATTGTAGGACATTTTTAAAATAACTAATCCAGAGCATTGTTTTTCTCCAGCGGGTATTCAGGGGCTCTGCAGAGTTCAATCAAAAGCAAATGCAAGCCCAACAAAGTAAGGCGGGCGGAGAGCAAACTAGCCCTGACCTATTGATAGGGAAAAACAACCAACCAACGCACCAACCAACTGAACCAGTCTCCCAACCTCCCTCTAAACTACCCAGCCCCACAGGGGTCGGCAGGATGCTCCTCACTTTCAAACCCTTCCCGCTCCCAGAGCTGGTCAGAACCTTGACAGCCTCCAGCTGCTGGTTCTTCCGGAATCCAGGCAAAGACAGGAATCCAGGCAAAGACACTGAACAGGTGCGATCTGCCAGCTCCAATCGGGGTCCCATTCATGGCCTGGCACACTGACGCCTATCAGTGCTGCTAACTGCTGAAGTCCACCCTGTTGGCTTTTTAACAGAAGTACTCTCCTGCTCCTGATCGGCACTAAGCCTACCAGCCCATCCACCCATCTGAGAAGTGGGAAGGCTGGGACACATAACCTGAGACAGTCACGGGTTTTTAAACCACACACCTGGCAGTACTCACAAGTTACTATTTGACCACAGTGATCACAGCCATAGGAGACCAGGGACCTTCGGGATAATGAAATCCACACAGAGGCCCACTTAGCACAAGTGAGTTCCTGAAGTTGAAGAAATCAGCATTCAGTGATCACTAAAGCCTCTGTCATCCTCCCAACCTGGGATTCTGCTACATGTGCAGATTACATGATTTTAGGGGTTACTTTTCCAATATAAACTTCAACATGAAAATAAAATCTCTTGAGAGAGGAAAGCAGTCCTAAAAGGACACGTGAACTCCTGGAAATTTCAGAAAATTCTTTCACCACTTTCTGACACTCTCCAATCTTTTAACAAAACCTTTGAAACTCTTGTACACAAAACATTTTCCCTGATCCAGGTCTGTATCAGAAACATCCAGGTTTAATTCTCAATAGCGTCCAAAACACCCGGGAAGGAGTTAAGACAATGTACTTGAGAAACTGACACACACTTTACTGGGCTGTTTTGATCAGACATTTTTCAAAAGGTAAACTTAAAAGTACCCCCTTTGTTATGTTTTAGACAAGTACCAAAATACATACAGCATAAAGAGAACTGCAAAAATTCTCTCAGCAATGTATTTCTCCAGCTTCTTAATCACACATACCAGGTACTCATGAAGTCACTGCCTTGCTGGTGCAGAGGGAAACGGATAACCCGGTGCCTGGCATCAGATCAGCTCTCCTGCCCCCAATAAATGCCACTGCATTTACCACTACTAAGTGCCTTTGTGGGGTACCTCCGCCACTCTGTCACTGCAACACGGCCAACCAGATATTTGATGGACGTCTAGTTACAGGCTATTAAGTTATTCACAGGGAACAGAGTCCTCTATTAAGTGTTGCCACGAACCTAGCGTGTATAGCACCTTACAGGACAAATACTGCTTTACCCCAACTTCCTCAGGACCGTCTTTCATTTATGCAACCCCAGATCTCTTGTTGAAAGAGAAACTGGAATATTTTCAAGCCCGTCCATTTAGGTGGTCCCATTGTGACTCCTAAACACAGATATGGAGACGAAAGTACCATGACTTTGCCCTTCGAAGTACTCTGGGTCCAGAAAAATAACAAGTGCCACCCAACGACCAACTAAGCTTAAGCTACCTAAGCTAAAAATCCTTTCCTTTACATCAAACCCTTAAAACCAAGACCCTGTCTCTCCAAATGCGGCACTCCGGAAAATGTCTCCCACACCGGTAGAACACTGAGTCCAACACCTTCAGGGTCAGGTTTGACTCTGATGGGGGCAGCTACGCGCGGCAAGGTTTACACGCAGTCTGAAGCACACACCGGGCCGGATGTCCACGGCACCACCTACAGCCAGCTACCAAACTCCCAGAAACACGGGTAACATAGCCACCGTCTGCTGATAAGTCCGGGTCGGTCCGCCGCTGGAACCATCTACAGCCTTGCAGGTGGTTTCCATCTCTCAGCTCGGAGCTAGCAGTGCAGTTGGGAAGCAAACTGAGGACCGAGCAGGTGCGGGCGCTCGCCGCGACCGAGGGTGTCCAGCGTGGGAGAGGGACGGCCCCCAGGGCCCGACCCGGCAGCGGCGGCAGGCCGCCCTAATTCACAGCTTCGGGGCTTTGTGCCGCGCAGGCCGCGGCGCCGGACAATGCGCGGGCCGGGGTCCCGGGCGCCCCCCGTGCGGCCGTGTGACGGTGCGGCCTCCCGGGCCGGGCCGGGCCTGCTTAAAGATGGCGAGCCCCGCGCGTGGCTCCCGCGGCCGCGGCCACAATGGGCGCGCCGGCCGACCGGCCGCCTCACCTTCCATCTCCATGTCCTCGGGCTCGCTCAGCTGCTGCTCGCCCGCCTTCGGCGGCGGCTGCTGCTGGTGGTTCATGTCGGCCGCGGCCTGGGCCTCGCCTGCGGCCGGGGGCCGGGGCGGCGGCGGCGGGGCGGCCTCCTCCTCCTCCTCCCGCGCGTCGTCGGCGGCGGCCCCGGGGCGGCCCGCGGCGGGCGGCGGCGGCAGGGAGACGCGCACGTACTTGCTCGCGATTCGCCCAATCTCGGCGCCGAGGCGGGCGGACGGCCGGCGGGCCGGGCCGGGCGGCCTCGTCGCTCGCAGGGGCCGCCGCCGCCTTCCCCGCCGCCGCCGCCGCGGGACCCGCCTCCCGCCGCCGGGGCCGGGACTGCGGGGCGGCGGGCCGGCCGGGGGCGGAGGGCGGCCGGGCGCGGGCCGCGGACTCAGCCCCGCCTCGGGCCGGGCGCGGCGGGCGGGAGGCCTGAGCGGCCGCGGCGGGCCTGCGGGGCCGGGGGCCGGGGGCGGCGGCGGCGCGGGCGGGCGGCGGCGCGGGCGCGCTCGGGGCGCTGCGGCCTCCGCGTCCTCGGCGGCGGCGGCGGCGGCGGCGTTGGGGCTCCGGCTGCGGACGCGGCGCCCGGCGGCTCGGCTCGGCTCGCTCTCAAAATGGCGGCGGCGTGAAATGTCACATCCGCATGGGGGGCCGAGAGCGAGCGGGCGAGCCGGGAGCGAGGAAGAGAGCGGCGGGCGGGCGGCGCCAGCGGAGGGCGGAGCGGCGCGGGGGGCGGAGCAGGCCGCGGCCCGCCCGCCGCCCGCGGAGTACCCGCCCCGCGCCGCCCGCCGGCCCGCCCGCCTCCCCCGGCCCTGCCGCTCGGCCGCGCTGGGGCGCGCTGGCTCCGGCGGGTCCCGCGCGGCGCGCTCGGGCAGCAAGTCCGGCGACTGCGGGTTCCACGCGGGCGCTCGGCCACCCAGCCTGGGAGCCGCGGGTTCTACTCGGGGCGCTCGGCCGCCCCGCCCGCGAGCCCCACCGTCACCCCACTTGGGAGCTGCGGCACCCCGCCGCGCCCCAGCGTCCTGGGCTCCCAGCTTTGCCTGCGGGGCCCACGTTGGGTGCTCGTCGGCCACACGGCCGGGGGCTGCGGAACTCGTCGCACCCCTTAGAGCGGGGACCCGAGAAGTCCCGGAGCGCGGTCCTCGTCCGGGCCACTCCCGAGGCCGTAGGTCGCGCGCACGCGGCGCAGACTAGGCCCCGGCGAGGGCGGACGCGGGCCCCGGGTCGCTGTCCCTGTTTACCGTCTCCCGGCCGCCCGCGCGCCGCCGCCGAGGTGGGAGAACTTCCTCCAGCGGTTCAAGTTCCGCAAAGTTTAGCCTCGCCGTTCGGGAGCTCCTCAGGTGGCATGCTAGTGTTTCCTTCCCGTCTCCCTAACCGGGCTAGGATTATTTTTCAAGACCTCCCTATTCCCGTGCCATTCAGCAAACAGACTCCACTGTGTCTCACCTGACCCTAGGGAGACTGGCTATTAGGCCTTTTCCGTGGTAACCAAGGCAGGGTGGGTAAGACTGAAGAGGAAAAGGATGCAGGATATCTGCACTCCAGGGAGAATGTTATTTTGCCCTAAAAAGGCCAGGGGATTGAATTCCTGGCCCACTCCCCAACTCCCCTTTTTTTCCCTTTGTTTCCCCCCACCTTGAGTTTCCATAGTCGTCGGAAATATTTGTTCACTTTTCTACCCCAAATGCCTAGGGACACAAGGGCTTAACAATTATTGGTTAGGTGAATGTTTGGTTGAAATGACTGGGCTCCTTGCACCCCAGAGTTTTATATACTGCAGGTTTTCCCACCAGTGAGTTTCCTGCCGGACCAGGAGAGAGCTGAGGAGCCAATGTGCTAGAAATGGACCCATCCCTTGGGGTCACAGATTCACTAATGAATGCTTCTCAGATGTGAAAGTGTTTTTCTGCACTTGAATCAACAGGGAAATTTGAAGATTTAAAGTGATTCCTTCAAACCCGATGTGGTGGCCAACAACCTGTAATCCCAGAACCCAGGAAGCTGAGGCAGGAGGATCTCTGACAGTTAAAGGCCAGCCTGAACCACAAATCTGGATCCCATCTCAACCCTTCCCCCAGGAAGTCTTCAAGTGGATGGGATGCCAGTAATCCCAACATTCTAAGAGGCTAAGGCAGGAGGATTACAGATTCAAACCCAGCCTCGGCAATTTAGAAATTTAGCCAGATCTGTTTTAAAAAAAAGAAAGAAAGAAATACAAAAAGCCTGGGGATGTAGATCAGTCTGAGGCCATAGGTTCAGCCCCCAGTACTGTAGGGGGAGAAAATGACTTGCATGATATACAAATATGGTTCAGGTTGAAGATCCCTCCATTAAAATGCTTGGGACCAAGCCAGGTATGGTGGCACATGCTTGTCATCCCAGCACTTGAGAGACTGAGGTTGAGGCAGGAGGCTCGCTTCAGGTCTGAGGCCAGCCTGGGCTACTTCAAAACTCTTATCTCAAAACAAAACAAAATGCTTAGGGCCAAAAGTGTTTCAGATTTTGATTACTTTCTGGATTTTGGACTATTTGGATATACATAATGAGATAGATATCTTAGAAATGAAACAAAAATCTTTCATACATAATCTACATAGTCAGAAGGTGATTTTATACAAAACTTAGTGCACCTGCATTTTTTGTTGTTGTTGTTCTGTTTTTAAGTTTCTTTTCCTCTCAGTACTAGAAATTGAACTCAAGACCTTGCTCTTGCCAGGCAAGCACAGCTAGATGTCTAACCCCTGTTTTGTTATTTCTGTAGTGCTAGAGAATGAACCCGGGGCCAACCCAAGCAAACACTGCACCCCTGAACTATATCCTCTCAGCCACCTATAATTTTTTTTTTTAATTTTGAGAGTCTCATAAATTACCTAGGCTGACCTTGAACTTGTGATCCTTTTACCTCGTCCATGTGCCACCACACCTGGCACATACCTGAGTCTGGACTACGACTGATAAAGTTTGTTCAGATGTGTCATTTTCCACCTGTACCATCGTGTTGGAGTTTTAAAAAGTTCTGAGTTGGGGCTGGGGATGTAGCTCAATAAACTCTGTGCCAGCCTTATAAGCACAAGGTCCTGAGTTCAATCCCCAGGGCCCCCCCCCCCAAAAAAAAGAGGTTCTGAATTGTACAGTGTTTCAGATTCATGATTTTGGGGTTAGAGACAATTCTCAAATGCTGCCTCTCACCATCATCTCTCCCTCTATCCCGTTACTCCTTTACTTTTTTCATGGTAATTATTATTATTTGCAGTATCTACCATTATCTGTTTGCTTTTTGTGGCCACAGACCCGAGGGCCCCCGTGCCTCCGTGTCTTTGGACCCTGGTGCTCCTTCTGCAATTAAGTTATATCAGCTAGCGGAGGGATTTTGCAGAGGTCCTTGAGATTGTTAACCACCTCGCTTGAAAACAGAGAGATCATCCAGTTGGGACGATGATAATCACGCTGGCCCTTTAAGAGCAGGTTGTTTTCTCTGCCTCATAGCAGAGAGGCGCAGGATAGAAGAGGAATACACTGGTGCGTCGGAAGAGACCGCGTGGAGAAGACACAAAAGTGGCAAAGTGGTCCCCGTGAGCTGAGAGCAAAGCTGGGCCCGTGGTCCAAAGCCAGGGACCTCAGGTCTGAATTCTACAGAACCATACGATCGATCACAGAGGGCAACCCATGGCCTCGGGCGTGCTATTGAATGGGCATCTTGACATGCTTCATTTGTCCTAATTTATTACACAGTCGTCGAAAACAAACACACGGAGGTGACGTCCGTCTTCGCTCCTAGGAGCTCTTCGAGGGGAGAAACTGACTGATTCACAGCTCTGTGCTTAGGACCTGGCACATAGGAGATGCTCACTGAAGAGCTGTGACCTGATTCCACCTCAGCCAGTGCTCACTGACTGCCCACAGGACGCGGGGGCTGCCCGGAGACAGTGGTGGGACGCAGGTGCTCTGGAGGGCTCCCCTAGGACAGCGTTCCCTTGATCCATCAGCCTGCCCCGTGGATGCCCTGCAGATGGTAGATGGCAGGAGGCAAGTTCATCTCCAGGCCACCACAGCTACAAGGACAACAACCCCAGCTCCCTCAAAGGTCTGGGGAAGAAACCTAGACTCTATTATTCCACAGGGCTCTGCTAAACTGTTTTCTTTTTCCCCAGTGGAATTGAGCCAGCCGCACATAGTCCATTTGCACGCACGGGTGTGTGTGTGAGTGTGTGTGTGTGTGTGTGTGTGTGTGTAGAAACTGCACCAGTGAATGCGCTGAGGAAAGCCTGTTTCATCGGAGCTTTGATGCCAATGTGCCTCCAAAGGACTGAGATAGCTCCGGGGGAGCAGGACTAGGGCACCACTTCTGATCCTTGATAATTTTTAGAAATTCATATCCTGTGCCCGGCTTGGACAGAGGTAGAGGAGAAAAAAAAGTGGGGTGACAGGAAGCCCCAGAAGGGCTGACTTGTCATTAGGCAGTACCAACAAAGTGCAGGGAGGGGCCACCCTATCATTATCCTGTGAGCAAAACATATTTTGCTGCTCCAGGGGCTCTGTGCCATGACTTGGCATAAACAGCAGGTTGGTTTTTCTTCTTGGGAACCAAAACACAGATCCACCTGGAAGTCATGTTGGTCAGTGTCTAAAACGGATGGCAAACCTTTCTGAGGCCGAGTGCCCAAACCGTAACCCAAACCCACTCACTTATCTCAGAGTGCCAACACTGTGACGAAAGCTGACGACTAAGGTCTTAGTTTAGAAAAAAACAACTCATCCAGTTGGCTCTCATGCTGATAAAGAGGGCTCTGCGTACTCGCTGCGCCACATGTGTCAGAGGGGCCCCACCAGGGGTCTAAATAATAATATGTCACGGGAGAATTGGAATTAGCAGGCCTTTCCTTGTCCCCTCCAAGATAGCTAAGTTTGTAAATAATCCATACAGGGAAGATGACCTCATTCCACACAGCAAGGTCAGCGATGAGGATTTGGGTATAGGGGAGATAAGGGTCTTTTTGGCCAAGGTCAAGCAGCGTGGAAAGGTCAGGGGCTTTCAGGCTCAGAGGTTCATGGTCCAGATCTTGTTCCATAAGCTTCAACATGGACAATTCAAGTAGCCTCTGAGCTCGAGGTTCTTAGAGAAATGGGGGACACAGTTTGTATCTGAAAGGGTGGAAATAATATCTAGGGGTGATAACATGGACAAAGGCAAAAATAGATGGGGACCGAGCCAGGTTCTGAGCCCCGATCACTGCACTTTCTCTCAGATCATCTACGGGCTGGATGCCTCCTGGGGGCTCATGGCTGCGCGGCCCTCCCGTGTTGCTAAGTAAATGGCCAAAATGGTACAGGGACCAGACACTGTGACACACACCTGGAACCCCAGCTCCTGGGGAGGCTGAGGGAGAAGGATGGCAAATTCAAGGCTGGCCTGGGCAGTTTATTAAGACCTTATCTCAAAATAAAAATGTAAAAGGTCCAGGAATAGAGAGCATTTCCCAGGCCGTGTGTGAGGCTCTGAGTTCAGTCTCTAGCAACCTCTGCACCCCAAACACATATAAAACGACACGAGGGGGCAGGAGGTAGGCAGGTGGAGAAGGAGCCAGGTGAATGTTCAGCAAGTTCTGCTGTAATCTCAGCTTCTGGTTAGCCGGGTATGTCTGTGGAGATTGGAGTCTTGGTTTTCGTTTTAATCTTTATGTCATCAGAGATCGAACTCAGGACCTTATGCTTGGGAGGCAAATGTGCCGTTACTGAGCTAAACCTCCGGCCATAGGTCACATTTATTTTTTAAAAGCACCTCTCAGCCAGGTGTGGTGACACTCTGGGAGGTTGAGGTCAAAGAATTGGAAGTTCAAGCTCAGCCCAGGGACCTTAGCAAGACTGTCTCTCAAAATAAATGAAAGATCTGGATTGTAGCTCAGTGGTAGAGCACCCCTAGGTTGGATACTCAGTATCAACAAAAATCTTTTAAATTAGATTTTAAAAAATTCAAAAGCAGTACACGGAGCTGATTTGACAGTGACCAGACCAGTGATCAGTGCTGATTTTTCCTTCTTTCAAATCACTTTTTAGGAAAATTAGTCGAACTATTATCCACTTCTTTAGGTCAGACCCTCTTAGAAAAAGAATATAGAACAAGGGAATATTTTCATTATGCATTCAGTTAAATACCACTATGGACTTTCTGCTGGTTTAATTCTCACAGCTCTGTGAGGCAAGTGCTATGATGATTCCCCACCTGTAGATGAGGTGACAAGGCACAGTTGTGAGGTGAGGTAACTAGCTCAAGGTCACCCAGGGAGTCAAAGAGGAGATGCCCAAATCCAAGTCCGAGCATTCTGGCTCCACAAACAGTGATTAAAAAAAAAAAAATGAGTTCAGGTCCAGGGATTTAGCTCAGTGGTTCTGGCGCCTCTCTTGCAAGCGCAAGGGCCTGGGTTCAATTCCCTGGCAACAACATACCATACTGGGTGTGGAGACTCACGCCCAGCAGCAATTAGTACCACATACCACAGGGCCGGGGGTGATAGCTCACGCCTGTAATCCCAGCACTTGGGAGGCAGAGGCAGGAGGATTGCTGTGATGTGAGTTTGAGGCTGAGCTTGGGGCCAGCCTGAACTACAAAGCGACCCTGTCTCAAAAAAAAAAAAAAAATGAGTTCACTCATTTTATACTGTCCACATTAAATGTACGAACTGAGAATCTCACTTTCAAAATTAATCTATTTATCATTGTGGCATTAAGATTAAATCCAAGGCCTTTGCCCTGAGCTGCATCCACCCACCCCCCCTTTAACTCTTCAATTTTGAGAGAAGACCTCAATAAATTGCTAACCTGGCCGGCTGCTCTTGAACTTGTGATCCTCTTGCCTTATCCTCCCCATGGGCTGCAATCATAAGCGTGGATCTGGTAGAACTGTGTTGAGAGGATCTCGGGGTACAGCTCAGCGGTAGAACATGGATTTAGCATGTACCAAGCTCTGGGTTCAGTGGCTGGAAAACAGTCCCCTTGTGTCAGAACTTGTTTCTAGTCCTACTAGAAATGGACCACAGGCCCTTGAGAACGCTGAACATACTGCCTGCCACTGAGCTACACCCCCAGCCTAAACATCTCTTGAGTCGGACAAGAGATGTGGGAACCATCCTCTGCCTTACTAACATAACTAGTGGGTTTTCATTTGGTTGGCCTGTAGCAGCCTAGACCAGTGGCAGGGGCCAGTGGCACCGATAGCACAGGTGCCACCACCGGCTATTTTTACCATTGAAAGCTCTAAAAGGTTTGCCATCGTGGCCAAGAAGTTTGTCACACTGTGCATGTGATTCACATAATGTTCTCAGTACAAATTGTCAAACAAATCATAGTAAATAGCTGCCCACAGAACCAGGAAACATGCTTCATAACTGCTAGAGTTCACCTGAAGTTTACCCAGTGCTTTCTTTACACCAGGCACTGTCCCAAGAGCTTTCCATAAATATGCTTAATGCTTAATTCTCAACAACTATCTGATATGTAATTGTCATGAACTTTTTTTTTTGGTATAGCTAGAGGTTGAACTTAGGGCTTTCACACTGAGCTACATCCTCACCCCTTTTTTATTTTGAGGTGGATCTCTCTATGTTGCTGGCTCAAACTTGCAATCCTCCTGCCTCAGCATCTCAAAATGCTGGATTATAAGTGTGTGCCACTACATATAACTATGAACCTGTGTCTGTAAGTGAGGAAACCCAGTGCATACCAAGGGCTGATCAGACTGTCAGCTACCTTTATAGGGGAATGATGAAGAATAAAAAGAAAGAGACAGAGACAGTTTTCGAGATTTAAACAGGGTTCTGGAGGGAGACCTGCCTCTAGCAGACAGACTCTAATAAAACTCCTC
Organism: Petromus typicus; assembly: GCA_004026965.1. Lineage (NCBI taxonomy): Eukaryota > Metazoa > Chordata > Mammalia > Rodentia > Petromuridae > Petromus > Petromus typicus. The sequence goes on along the minus strand of PVIR01042093.1, from coordinate 1,815 downwards.
TGTTGGTCCACTTTTATTAGCCGGTGAGAAGCTCAGGGGGAGGGAGAGCATGCATTTCATGGAACAGCAATGATAGAGACAGGTAAGTAAGGAGTAAGTTAATGAGGATCAAGATTTTCTCTACACCCAAGTGCCTATATATGGACAGTTGTCCCTGGCAGATGCAGTCTTGTCTCAGGAGTGCCCGGTGGTCAGCATTCTCCCCATAGCCAAGGAGTGCACAGCCTTCACGGTACTTCTCTGTTTCCGAGACAAGATAACACTGACTTCCAGGTTTGGGATCTGAGTTTCTCATCTTAGTCCTCAGCAGGTGTCCACACATCTGAGAAGGGGTAAAATACCATGGTGAGTCTTCCTCTAAGTCAGCCACCCACAGAATTACCACAGGAGTAATTGGGCAGTTCTCCTCCTAAGTGTGTGCCTCAGAGAACTAGCAACATCTACAAAAGATGAAACCTTTAGAACCGGGGGTATATATGGTTCACTGGTTAGCATGCATATGACCCTAGGTTTCATCCTCAGCTTCATTACAACCACAACAGGAAATCTAACTCGACAAAGTGATACATACCTGTGATCCCAGCTACTCAGAAAGCCAGGGCAGGAAGATAGTAAGTTCCAGGCCAAGGCCAATCTGGACAACTTAATTGGACCCTCTCTCACAAATCTCAAAAAAGGGCCGTGTATAAAATGCAGTGCTCCCTGAGTTCAATCCCTACTACACAAAACATAAACTTCTGTACTCCTATTTATAGCAGCACTGTCTATGTTCCTTCACAAAAAGGTAAGAACAACTGGAATGATCATCAACTGACATGAACAAATGTGATCTGTCCATATAATGAAATATGATTCCGCCATAGAAAGGAACAACACACCAGCACATAGTACAATACAGATAAACTGTGAGGACATTAAATGAAAGTGGGGAAAGTTTGTGTTTAATGGCGCTTCCTTTTGGGATGATGGAAATGGCTAGGAAATAGATTAGAGGGATGGCTGTACAATATAATGAAAGGTGACTGGGATCCAGCTCAGTGGAGCTGTGCCTGCCTTGTAAGCACAAAATCCTGAGTTTGATCCCTGATACTGGGGGGAAAAAAGAAAAGATATATATAATGAAGGAACTAAAATGTTAGTAATGGTCAATTTTGTGCATTTCACTATAAAAGAAAAAGTAGCTGGGCTGGGGATTTAGTTCGATCCCCAGTTAACCACATTCAATACTGGGTGTGGAGACTCACGCCCAGCAGCAACCAGTACCACATACCACAGTGCCAGCTGTGGTGGCTCACGCCTGTAATCCCAGCACTCAGGAAGCAGAGGCAGGAGTTTTGCTGTGATGTCAGTTGGAGGCTGAGCTCAGGGCCAGCCTGAATTACAAAGCAAGACCCTGTCTCAAAAAAAAAAAAAAAAAGTAGCAAGATAAGGATTTGAACTAGAGTTCAAATGTCCTTCTTTAGCCTTTGCTGTTAACAACTGTGTCAGCTTTGCATTCTGGTGGAAAACATTATCTTCACTTTTCAGATGAGAAAACTGAGACACAGCAAGGAAGTCGTGGACATGAGATTCAAACTTATGACTTCACATCAGTTAGGATCCCACCTCTCACCCAATTATGCAGAACCCCTGGCTTCAGAGAGGTAATCCTGCGGGCCTCTTGTCCTTCTCACTATTAATGGGGTAGGCTGGGCCCTCTGCTGTGGGGCTATCCTGTGCATCGTAGGATGTAACCCTAAATAGCTCACTTGTCCTACAAATTATAAACCAGCAACATTTCAAGAGACATAACGGGGCCAAGGGTTTAGCTCAGTG
>PVIR01042092.1:0-12410 GCA_004026965.1 Petromus typicus | reverse complement strand
AGGTTTTTTTGAGACAGGGTCTCGCTTTGTGGTTCAGGCTGGCCCTGAGCTCAGCCTCAAACTCACATCACAATCCTCCTGCCTCTGCCTCCCGAGTGCTGGGATGACAGGCGTGAGCCACCACGCCCGGCACTGTGGTATGTGGTACTGGTTGCTGCTGGGTGTGGGTCTCCACACCCAGTATTGTTATGTGGTTACCTGTTATGTGGTTACCGGGGAATCGAACCCGGTCCTTGCGCTTGCGAGACAGGCGCTGGAACCACTGAGCTAACTCCCCGGCCCCACTTCATATATTCTTAATACAAAGCCTCTTGAAAATGTCTTTATTTGCCCTGTTTCCAGGCACCTGTTTGTAACTTATCTTTAAACCACTCCAGTGGGGGCCAGTTAAATTCAAGTGATGATTACCAATTTCTTTCTCTTTTTTTTTTTTTTGATACTTTCTGTTCACTTGTCTTAACACAATCCTTTCTCTCTCTCTCTCTCTCTCTCTCTCTGTTTCTCTCTCTTCCTCCCCTCATCTTACATCTTTATACAGAGCTCATCGTTCTAAAGATCCCTTGCTGATTTCATCTTACCTCTCCTATGTCTTGAACACATCATGATGGAAATTCTTTCTTATTATTATAGAATTTTCATGGGTTTTTTTAGCGATACATAGGGAGGAATGGGCAGCATAGTATACAAGCTGGACGGGCAGTATAATGGAGATAACTGGATGGCATGATACACTGAAAGGGATCTCCCTTTATAGAACATTTGTGTATTTTTTGCTGTGAGCCCAGAGATACTGAGAACCTCAGCTCACTCAGAAAAAAGACAAAGAACTTGAATGCACTCATCACAAAAACAGCTGTTTTTAGAAAAGCAGGTTACCTACACATATAAGGACATGGCAAAAGCATCAGACTGAGAACCCCACTTTGAGCTTATCCCTGCTGTACCCCTTGCACACTCTGTGGCAAGTGTATACTCCCAGCACACACCCTCACCACCTTTTGTGATATTATCAGTAAAAATGCTTTACTTCACTTTTATTATCTGAGTATCTCATACCCTGCCTAATGGTTTTGCAAGTTTCATTCCTTGGTTGTTTGAGTCTGAGGAAAAGACTCTAAGATGGAAAGACATGGTCAGAGAAGCCAGCTGACCTTGTAATATCCAGGAAGCAGAGAGGAAAATAAGCTCAAGAAACCATAAACTCTAAAGGTATGATTCTAATAAATATCTCCCTCAGGGGAGACAGTGTTCTAATAACCATTTACATAGAAGTTAAAAAAATATGTTGATTCATTGAGAAGGCAGACCTCTGGCAATCCACTTACTTCTTTTAGCCCCTTTTAAACCAATGAGGTTGATTTTCCAGAGTAACCACCACAGTTATCTTTTTATCATCCTCTGGATTAATACCTTTTTCTTTGATAATGCCATCTATCCTCATGATTTTTAGTAATAACCACACACTGAAGGCTTTTGAATTGGATATTTAGCTTCTGATTCTCCTAATTTCTGTTATTCAACTACTTCCTCTATTTGAATGTGTATCAGAAATTTTAATTGCATAGATCTAAATATTTCCTCCAATTCCAAGGTAAAATAGACATCTCAAACATAATCATCCCAATGAGTTTGAGCTGCCAAATTTATTCCTGATACATTGTCACAAGTCTGCTTCCCTGGCAGCCTCCCTAGCCAGTGGAATGCAACTCCATTCTTCAAGTGCCTGAAGCCGACATCTTTGGATCTAAAGTTTGATCTATTTTTTTTAACACACAGCCAGCAAACATCTTTCAGGAAATGTATCCAATATCTGATGTCTCCTCATTTCCTAACTTGGCACCTTTCTTGAGCCACCAGTCATCTGGAAAGTAGATTCTGTAATAATCTCCAAACGCTCTCCCTTCCGTTAGTGTTCCCATGACAAAAATCAATAAAAAGTAATGTACTTGAAACTAAATTTACATTTGCCTTCTTTCTTCAAAATTATATTATATTCCCCTATTTTATGCAAGGTAAAAGTCTAATTTCTCAATGTGTCATAAGTTATATAAATACTATGTAATAATTTTGACATAAAATATGAATCTAGGAAGTAATTAGCTCTTTTTTTAACCTCATACATCCTCTTTTAACATTCATCACCTTTCCAAGTCTCGTTCAGTCGCACTATCCTTCACAAACTCTGACTGCACTGAGAAATCTGCTATTGCTGAATTCTAAATTGACCACCTTCTACAATGACTATCCTCAAACCCACACGTGCACTGTGGGGCTCAGGATCTCCTGTCTTACTCTTTTCTTCATATTTTTATATGTCAATAATTGTCACATAATCGGGTATGTAATTTATTCACTTAATATATTTACTGTTTATTTTTACCATAAGAGGACAGCAGAGAAGACAGTTATTAAGTTTGTCTAATTGAGAAATGTTGATATGTTGGATAAATGTGACTTTGAAGAATTCTGTGGTGACCATGAAAAGTATCACCATGCCACATTTAGAATATTCTTAAAAATGCACCATGGATAGATATTATGAGAGCAGTGCAAATCATACCCTGCACTTTGAAGTATAAGAGAAGATATTTAAGTTTTATTTTGGACACATTAATTTCACATATTGATTAGACATTCAAATACAAAATAATACAATTGGTTATTTTTAGGTCCAACATTCAAAGTAATAAAAATTATTTCTGAAGATGTATGTATTGTCATTGTGAAAGTGATTGCGAAGTTCTCAGAATGGAATTCTGGGACCTTTCAAAAATTAGGCAATGATGGATTATCTTGATTTGCCAAAGAAGATAAAAAGAATGACCATTGTATTAGTACAAAAAACCAGTAATACTTAGGAAAGTACAGGAAGAATAAGTAGGTCATAGGCTACTGATAGGTCATTGAAGATACAAAGAATTAACCTGGCAATGTTGAAAACATGTTAAACCTTGATAAGACATTTTCTTTGGGGTAGAATAAATAAAATTCTTATTTTAGCAGTTGACCGTGATAAAATAAGATGATACATGTAAGATCAGAGGTTTCTTATTTTTATGAACTTGCAATAAAAATAGAGAAATGAAATTTATCTGAAAGAAAATGTGAATTGGGAGATTTTTTTCTTGTTTTACAATGGAGTCTATTATCACTGTGACAATTATTTTTAAAATATGATACTTTTGGATCAAGAAACCCTTAGAAAACTAGTAAGTTATACTCCTGGCTGTATGTATGGGTTGTTTCCAGAGTAAGCAGTATGTAAGCCAGAAAAGTGAAGGGGGAAGACCCAACTGAATTGCAAGCAGCTTCATCCATTATGTTCTTAACCTGGGTAGAATAATAGGGCAAAGAGGAGAATACTGGTGTATGGTTTGGCTTTGTTTTGTTTCATTTTTAGAAGTTTCATTCTGTCTTACGAGGTGTGTCTTTTACTGCTACTATGTATGCAAACTTTCCTTTCTATACATACTCATGCTACTGACTTTCCAGGGAGTTCCAGGCTTTGAGCTCATACTGGTGCTGTAACCCTCACGTACTGCAGTCCTCGAGCTGAGGAGTTTTGAGCTCATCTTTAGCACCCGGATGACTACCACGACCCTCCCTACCTATAATTCTATTAACCCGTTCTCAATTCTGTGTTTATTTTCTATTTATTCTGCCTTTCTGGGAGTACTTTTTAGTAAAATCCCATGGACATAAACATATCTTGACAGAAAATGACTTTGTATAAAACAGATACAATGTTGTTGTAAAAGAAGATGAAGTCGTTTCATGGTCAGAGTATGACAGGTGTAGGCAAGAAGGGAAAGCACAACTGTAATCTCTGGGTTAGATGTATTAGAGAAATATAAATGTTTTGTTTAACCTGAAAAATGATGAATAGCAAAAATGTGTTCTCTTCAATGAATTGGGATAACAATAAAAAGTTTTTATTGCTCTTTTCCTCGGGCCCGCACGCCAGCAGGATGGGTAAGTGTCGCGGTCTTCGTACTACCCGGAAGCTCCGCAGTCACCGGCGGGACCAGAAGTGGCATGATAAGCAATACAAAAAAGCCCATCTGGGCACGGCCCTGAAGGCCAACCCTTTTGGAGGTGCTTCCCATGCAAAATGAATCGTGCTGGAAAAAGTGGGAGTTGAAGCCAAACAGCCAAATTCTGCCATCATGAAATGTGTCAGAGTCCAGCTGATCAAGAACGGCAAGAAAATCACAGCCTTTGTCCCTAACGACGGGTGCTTGAACTTCATTGAGGAAAACTATGAAGTTCTGGTTGCTGGATTTGGTCGAAAAGGTCATGCTGTTGGTGACATCCCTGGAGTCCGCTTTAAGGTAGTTAAAGTAGCCAATGTGTCGCTCCTGGCTCTGTACAAAGGCAAGAAGGAAAGACCAAGATCATAAATTTTGGTGATGAAAAGATACTAGTAATAAATTTTCATATTCCAAAAAAAAGTTTTTATTAATAATGTATTCATATTTTTAGCAAAACATTAAACTGGAATTACTGAGAATCAACATAATATCAACACACAATTTCATATTAAGGAGATAGAAAATAATGAAAATCATAAAGGCTAATGTGCCACAAATTACAAAATCCATGAACAGGACACAATAAAAAGTCCAAGTGGAAAATAAGGAAATTAAGAGAATTGAGATGAAAGAAAATCTTGAATTCAGGAATTATTCTTTCACCACGACCAGCCTTAGCATGGAATGGCCAGACTTCACTCTGAGAGCCACAGAAGAGTCTTCACAAGCAACAAAATAGCACAAACTGTTATAGGTGAAATACATGAGATGGAACTGAATGAATGTACATCATGAGATTTGCTCCCTTAACGTGAAACACTACTTCATAAATATCAAAAATCTGCCATTGCTTTGGCAAATAATTGTACTTTTTCCTTATATAACTTTTGTTCTTAGTGTAATAATGGACATTTTCCCCATCAACAAGTTATCTCTATTTGTATGAGTAAATTTAACATCTACTAACAAGCATCTCAGTAAAAGTTCCCAGCAGCTAATTCTTTGATAACATGGCATTGAGCTCCTCATCTTTAAATTGTAGACACTTTTTCTTTCTTCTCTCTTTCTTTCTTTCTTTCTTTCTTTCTTTCTTTCTTTCTTTCTTTTCTTTCTTTCTTTCTTTCTTTCTTTCCTTCCTTCTCTCTCTCTCTCTCTTTCTTTCTTTCTTTCTTTCTTTCTTTCTTTCTTTCTTTCTTTCTTTCTTTCTTTCTTTCTTCTTTCCCTTTCTTTTTTAGAGAAAGGGTCTCAGTTTTTGTAGCTCAGACTGGCCTTTAGTTCAGCCTTAAGCTCACAGCAATCCTCCTGCTTCTGCCTCTCAAGTGCTGGGATCACAAGTGGGAGCCACTATGCCTGGCACGGTGGTATGTGGTTCTGATTACTGGTAGGCATGAGTCTCCAGGCCCAGTATTGTTGTAAGTGGTTACCGGAGATTAAACCCTGGCCTTTTACACTTGCAAGGCAGGCACCGGAACCACTGAGCTAAATCCCTGGCCTGTATTTATTTCTTGATAGATCCAACCTGGGTCTTTTCTAGACCCTCACTCTGTGAATTCCTATTAATGTTGCTGTACCAGATAACCTGTTCCTATAATCCTATTCTTTCCTGTTTTTAAAATTTAGTTTACCCTTTTAACAAATGGTCTCCCGGTATCTTTTTCAGAGTGCATTGTAAAAAAATATATGAAATCTAATATCAAAAGTTTTTTAATCTTTCTTCCTTGGTTCTGAATAAAATCTGAATTGAATATTGTTTTCCTTCAGAATTTTACAAGCTATAGAATCACTGTCTCCCAGATGTTGTTGAGAAGTCTGATGCCAATTTTATTCAAAAATTGGAATGCCATTCACCTTTGTTCTTTCTTTGAAACATGTCGCATATTAGTAATTTTTCTTTACTGGAAGTATTATAAAATTTTTGATGAGCTATCTGAACTTATGGAAGAAGCACAGCATGCATCTCTTGGTCAACTCTTGTATGAAACAGAAGTTTGCTTTTACTCTAATCTTAATTCCAGTTATCAATCTATTTTAACTCAAAGCTCTTCAAGATTATAATTGTTTCATTAAGGGAGCTCTGTTTATCTCAAATGGATGCTTATTCTTTTGAGCTTTAATTGAAATGAACACATATAAAATACAGCATTGGACCAATAATTGAGTCCATGAAAAGATCTCTTTGAGGCTAAAGAGATTCCACATTGCTATGTAAACAATATAGCAATTCACATGCCAGCTTCAATATTTTTCATGTATTAAACCGTTTCTCTCTACTTTCTGATTCTTCTGCAACTTTCATTATAAAATACCTGGTATCATTTTACCCAACTAAGCATAATTCTATGAATATTAGTATTCAAATGTGTGTATACCTTGAAAATCTGTCTATACATTTGAATTTGACCTTAGTGTAATTTTATTCAAATAATATATATTAATTTAATCTTTAATTTATTCCTTTACAGTTATACTTCTCTTTGAAATTATTCTTTTACCTTTTAATACTTTAATATTTATTATTTTAAACTCTTTCAAAATAATTAAATTTCTTATGTCTATTGTGCCCTGAAGGAAATGAATTGCTATTGCAATAATTTTTCTGTGTTTAATGTGTTAAAGAACATGTAAGAATCCCTGACTTTTAACACAGTTTTTACTATGTGGCTCAAATACATCTTTATCAATTCTTCATGTAAATGATAGTTTTGCAAATAAATAAATGTATAAAACCCTCTGAGAAATTTGGAATATTTTTAAAATAGTAATTAATCTCAGAAAGTGATATGTTGATGCAAAATATATTACAGTAACAGAAATAAATTAGATATTAATATACTTATATTTCCCAAAGCTAAGAACATTTGTAATAAAACCCAACAATTTATTTTCTCCCTGGGATACCACATGATATCCTTATTGAAATGTTTCAACTGCTATCATGAAAACACTTTTCGAATATTCTTTCTTTGTTCACTTATTCACATATGTACCTGTACAAACATTAAAATTAAATAAGGTAAATTCACTTGTGAATACAGAAATATGTGAATGAGACAGAATTTTAAATACATATTTAAATCCTTTACAACAATGCCAAGTAATAGAGAACAAAAAGAGATTTAAGATTTTGATTTGTAATACCATATTATTCTGAATTTAAAATGCTTTTTTATTGTCTTTCCTTTGGAAATCGAGTTTATGGAATCTTTTAGTGACCAGCAGAAGTCAAAATCTCAGGTACTGGTTTTAACCTTCTCTTCTTAGGAGACTGCTTCCTCTTCAAAACTTTGAATCTGCTCCTGGTTGTATTTATATCGCCGATCACCTCACTGAAAACTACTATGAACAGTCTCACATTTATGTTTTCCTTTTGAAATGACCTCCATTTATTAACTTAAGATATTTTTTACTGAGGCTACTTGGCCATGAGTACAAAGTGAAATCTTTGCTTCCTGGAAAAATTCAAATCATCAAACTAGCCACAGGAGACTACTGCTTCTAGTATCTTACCAGCAATAAACAAACAACTAAGCATTTTAAAACTTCATCACAAAAGACAGCATTAATAAAAGATTCTAAAAAGAATTAAAATACACTCCTGTACTTCTAATACATTTATTTTGTTAGAAAGTCTCCTCAAACCTGACAAAAATAAAGTCACCTTATACACAAGGACTGAATTCCAACAACCTTATTGTGTGATCATGTTGAGCCAGAACTAGTGATCCTGTTCATTGAAATTATATGAAATTTGGAGAAACTGTACCATAAGATATGCTTATACAAAACAGTGTATGATCTTCTTGATGGTCCTCATATTTCTGCTCCACACTATCTTATTGAGAATTTTTGCATGTATATTCATTGAGGAAATTGATCTGTAGTTCTCTTTTTTAGTTGGGTCTTTCTCTGCTTTTGGAGTCAAAATAATGCTTATCTTCCTGGATGAATTTTGGAGTAGTGCTTCCTTTTCAGTTCCATTAAAGATTTTGAGGAATAGTGAGATTAGCTCTTCTTTAAATTTTTGGCAGAATTCAGCACTGAAACCATCGGGATATGGGCTTTCTCTCACTGGTAAATATTTCCATCACCAGGTGACTGGATAAAAAGATGTGTGCATCTTTTTTTTTTATTTGCTTGTTTGTTTGTTTTAAATAAAATGGATTACTACTCAGCAGTAAGAATGATAAACTTCAGATATTTATAGGATTCACATTGAGGCCAAACACAAATGAAATACATAGGACACACACGTATAAATGCTGAGTAATTTTTCTGGTGTAATAAAATGAAAATATAAATGAGAACCATAGTATATAACAGATATTGTAAAATTGGAAGAAATTGTCCCAGGGAGAAGGGTAAGTAGGGAGGAAAGATAGAGGTATGGAAATAAGGGAAAGAAAAAATATTAGAAAAGAAAAACAGAAGTAAAGTCTTTGTGAATGGGGAGCAGTAGGAGGGTTGAGAGGAGGGCAGGAATTAGAAGAAAAATAAGAAGCAAGATACATCACACACAGGAACAAGAACCCAGGGATGACTGTCATCATGTTTACAGCTAAAATGTACCAAAAAATTCATTTAAAAATATGCTTAATAAAATAATGTTTTGTCTTCAATCTTACCCTGTACTCCTTATGATTGCCCAATTCAAACGTTTCTGGTGTTTACACTTCCATTTTAATATTACCACAGAGAAGCATGATCTCCATCAAAACACATAGATATTACTTTACATTTTCCCCCAAATCTAGCCATAGATTAGGAGACATTCTATTTTCTGTCACTATTGGAAGATGTGTAATTGTTTGAAATCATATACATTGTATAGTATGGTACATGAATCCCAAGGCAATTTGTAGTACGTGGTGTGAATTCATTCACTCTGTTGTTCATGAACTCAACTTCTATTGAACACAATCATCTTACTATATCAGTAGCATCTCTTCCTTGTTTCTATACACTGTCACCGTGACAAGGACACACCTCAGGGTATCTCTCCACTGGCATTTGGGAGAATACATTGTAAAGACTTGTGTTCATTGTGACTAGAAGAACTGTATGCAATTATGTAGTTATCTTCATGAATTAAATATTTTACTTGGTAAACATCAGGAAGTACAATTTCTGGGTCATGCACTAGGTATTTATTTAACATAAAATAAAATTAACACAGTTTTCTGAAGTAAGTTAATATTTCACATTTCCACATACAATATATGAATTTTCTAATCACTGAATTATTTCAGGAACAATTCGTGTGTATTGCTCATTTTTTCTGATAAACATGAAAGTATCACATTTTATTTCTTTGTTTGCTTGTTTATTTGCTTTTTGTTTTTGTTTTGTTTTGTTTTTCTGAGACAGGGTCTCGCTTTTTTGTGGTTCAGGCTGGCCCTGAGCTCAGCCTCAAACTAACATCACAGCAATCCTCCTGCTTCTGCCTCCTGAGTGCTGGGATTACAGGCGTGAGCCACCACGCCCGGCACTGTGGTATGTGGTACTGGTTGCTGCTGGGCGTGAGTCTACACGCCTAGTATTGTATGTGGTTACCAGGGATCAAACCCGGGTCCTTCCGCTTGCAAGACAGGCGCCGGAACCACTGAGCTAAATCCCCAGCCCCGAAAGTATCACATTTTAATTGTGCATCCTTTCTATGTAATGTTTATTCAGTTTAGTGTGCAATTTAATTTTAATTATTATTATTATATTTCTGAGATGCATAATACATGATAAGTTCCAGTTATTTTAATATACATTTTTTCAAATATATTTTTTCAGCATGTGAGTGCGTACTTACTAAGGGATTGATCATTTCAAGATCGTAAGATATTTGTCTCTTTATACATTTATAATTTTAAAAATAAGTTTAATTTAAATCATGTCAGGTTTATTTTTATATATGTCAATTTAAATGAAATTAATTTTTTTACATGGAGCAAGAAGTTTGAGATAGCGAAAAAGGTGTATAAATAGTTGTTAATCCTCATTTTAAAATGCTATTCTGCTATAAACATGGGTGCACATATGTCGCTGTGATATGAATCTTTTAACTCTGTGTATTAACTAACAGATGAATAACAGGGTCAAATGGAATCTGTAATCCTAGTTTTCTGAGGAATCTCCATATTAATCTCCACAAGGGTTGTACGACCCATGTTCATAGCAGTCAGTTTGTGATAGCTAAATCTTGGTAGCAACCAAAATGTCCATCAACTGGAGAGTATAATGAAAATGTGGTTCTTTTACAGAATGGAGTATTACTCTGCCATTAAAAATGATAAGATTAAATCATTTATACTCCAATGGATATACCTTCAGGCTATCTTCATAAGTTACATAAATAGATCACAGATGTGTAAATATCATGTATTTTCCCTGGTATGAGATAATATAGATGTAAATGAGTTCTGGTATATATAGTAGATATGGTGAAATAGAAAATATTTAAAAGGAAATAGTTTGTAGGGCTATCGAAGGGAAAAATAATGTAATGCTGATTAAAAACAAAGAAACAAAGCTTATGAATATAAGGGGTTATAAAGTGGGTAGAAGAATGGGTAAAAATTATAATTAAATTGTATCATATACTGGTACAAATTCTCAGTATTGAGTGCGATCATGGTGTGTATATATAATGTACCAATAAAGATTTGAGTTTTTAAAAAACCTATTCTGTAAAAATATACTAATAAAAATACAAATTTAGAAAATTTTCAAATGCAACTTATTTTTCAGTGAATCGCTTTATCAGATTTAAGGAAATATGTACGAGTGTGACTTTGTGTATATGTATGTGTTCATTTTCCTGTCATTATCCTCCTGTATCTAATGTATCATCTGGCCAACAGCTTCCTGTCATCATGAACATGAACTCAGACTATCTTGGAGTCATGTACTAAGTTCTTCTAAACAAATCTTGTAGCTATTTAGTGTGTTTTACATTTCTTATGACCTTGAAGATTTTCTTACTCATGTTTTCAAAAATGTTGTTAACCTTTCCAAGAACGCTGTGTAATTTAAAGAACAAACCACTGAGAACCCATTTTCCAACCACATTTAGTGACTCAAAGAACTGACAGGGTTGATTCTCAATTTGTTTAGGTTTATCCTATTTCTTGTCATCAAAAATTTAGGTTTCAGTTAACAGATTTATAAGTATTTTGTAGGAAAACTAAATATTTTCTATTGATGTTATAAATGGTATTTTTTTAAAATGTCCTTTTTTAGTGTTTATATCTAGAATTTGATAAAGTAAATAATTAATTTTGTATTTTAATTTTGTGTCATATAAATTTAATTTTTCTTTTGGTAGTTTGGGGTGTGTGTGTGTGTGTGTGTGTGTGTGTGTGTGTATTTAAAGATTCTTCTACTTCTTTCTTTCCAATCTGTATATAATTTCTCTTCATCTATCTTACTGAACAGACTAAAAATTCCAGGATAATGTGAGATGAGAATACTTTTTTCTTTGTTAGATGTTAATGTTAGCATTTAATGTTTTCTTCAGAGTGTGTGTATTCTTGGTCATGCAATCAGTGCTCAGAGTACTATTGTTTACATGAGTTAGGAGCTAAAATCATTCAAATATCTCTCAAGACTAGTATGAAAATGTGTGTTGTATCGATGGAACTGATTAAAATTTAGAGGTGAAAATCAAAGATCAGTTACATAAATTAATACATCTAAAAAGTAAATTATAGAATACTACAGTATGTTTTATTCAGTCAGGCAATATTAGCAGTCTTTGTTACAAAAAAGGTGGATAAGTAAAAAGTTATGAAAAAAACTAAATGATTAAAACTATGTATCATATTTAAATTTGGTGGAAAGGGAAGATTCTATTACAATGAAAGGCATTTATACTGGGAAGAGGGTGGCTCCATATAATGTTGTGTATTGCAAAGTTGTATGCATGGTATCTTATAATTCAGATAATGAATCCTTTTATCTACATTTTATTATTTTTTACTATTGTTGATAGTTTGTACAGCTATATGTTTATACGTGTCTATAATTACCATCTTTGCAGACTTGATCAACTTAATATAACCAATTTTCATAAGTTAGAAACGTAATGCTCAATTTTAGCAGCATTTGGTTTTTCATCTTAAAATATGTTTCAAAATTAAATTATATTCTGTATCCCTTAATGAAGATGCAGTAAGAAGCTCAATTTTATATTGATTTCTTCTCTGTGTTTCATTGATCTTTTCATCAGCAAGTCTTGGAACTAATAGCTCTAGGGATGGCTGAACACAATTTGGCAAATGTAGCACCTGCTCAGATATCATAGATCTGAAGTTTGAAATTGAACTCACACATTGCAAGTTTCAACTTCTACCCAAGACTAGAAAGAAATCAATTTCTTGTTAAAAAAAAAAA